>JABSTQ010001534.1:0-22989 GCA_013358835.2 Ixodes persulcatus | reverse complement strand
CGCCATATGGATTGCCTTCGCAACTTGGGTACGTACACTTTTTTTAGATGTCCATTTTATTTCGACATCATACGCCGGCCAACACATGTCAAGTTAGAGAAGTTTTTGGGAGCGACTCAATGCCGGTCCAATCTTTCTCTGCCGAGCGTCTCGTCAGCATCGAGTTGCGATTGTCTAGAGGCCCAGCGGTTCATAAAATCGGTTGTAAAAGACCGTTCCCGAAGCGGTTACCAAGAACGCAATGCCAGTGCGGTTCTGCTCCCAGTGCGAACAGGTATTTACGTGGATCTTGCTGACACTCTTTTACTTCAAACGTATCTTCCTGGACATTGGCTCTCTCCCGCATCCCCGAAAAGCGCCGCAGGGATTTGTTTACATGCGCGCCGCTTTGCAGAGCCGTACGGGCCGTCTCTTTTTAGCAACGATGGTAGTTGTGTAACTTGTGTTGACTTCTTAGCGATCAAGTTCGTTATCAGTTGCGGTCGACGAAGGCGGCTATCTCGTGATCAGGAAAGGTGGGCATGCGGGACCGTTTAAACAGACATTTCGTAGCGTGAATATTACATCGCACGTACACAATCTCCAAACCACCCCAAAGAAGCGTTGCCGGAAAGACCACCCGTTACTAAAACGAACGGTGGCCAACTCTGCTGTTGCTTTCTCCACCAAAGCGCCTCGGTACTACGTTCAGGCCTAAGTAATGCCTATGAGGGACCGTACTTCCCGTTGTGGCGCTGCTCTTACGGGCATGTTGTCGTCACGACATTCCATCGAAGCTTCACAGACGTCCACGAGGTGGTTTCTGGTTATCGTTTTATTCAGTTTAAAATTCGTTTTCTCGCGTTATCCTACCGAATATTGGTATTTGTGAAGTCCTATTTTAACCCTCTTTATGTTCAAGCAAAGAGATGGGCTCTAGAGAACAAAAATGACCAGTACTCTAGGCGCAAGAACATTGAAATACACGGCGTGAGACAGTCGGAGGACGAGAATGTTTTGTACTTAGTGAAGAACCTCTCAAAAGGACTGGAACTTCGAACAATATCGGAGCATTCTGTAGAGGCAGCTCACAGACTAAGGGTGAGAGAAGGGCGAGTAGCTCCGATATTAGTCAGGTTCACGGAAAGGAACTTTCGGGACCTTTGGATCAAAAAAACGGGTTGCTCTGATGAGGGAATTTATGTAAACGAGAACTTAACAACAACTACGAAGAGCCTTCTCTGGTTGACAAAAAATACGACCAAAAATAAAGGTTATAGATATGTCTGGGTGAAGAATGGACATGTTTTCGCTAGGCAGAGAGAGGGCGCGGCAGTGATCCGGATTGAAAACAAAACCGATTTATACAAACTGAGGTAAATGGATAGCTCCATCAATGAAATAAACTCTTTTGATAGTTTTGCTCATTGGGACGAGTATGTGAGTCAGGTGATGGACGAAAGAAAAACAAAGGAAGTACTAAATTAACGCAAGGAGCATCAGAAAAAAACTGGGAACAACTTAATGTGTACCTAGGAAGAGGATTAAGTAGTCCTGATGTGGTAGTTATACATAGGTTGCACTGACGTCACATCGCATACTTTTGAACACCATGTAAAAGGAGGAGAGGGAAGCTGCTTTTGTAAAAATTTTGAGTGACGGGCTAATCTTCTATAATCTTCTGGGAGGAGAATAGCGACGCCTGTGCAAATCCGGGAGGCGCAAAAGAGGGCCTTGATAAGAGGGGAGCTCCTCCTTGCCCTCGCCTCTGGTGGTCATCGGAGCGCTCTTTGAATGACGTCACGTGCAACCTATGTATAACAGAAACACCCATAAAATCAGCGGAGGAATGTGATTATCAGTTACCTGGTTTTGACTCTGTGTCACTATGCAGAGAAAAGGGAAAAGGCGTACTTTTTTATACAAAAAATGATTGGATAGCTGAGCAAATTGCAGCATCTCTAGATCACGCTGAAATAATCGTTATTTCTGTAAGCAAAAATGACCTTTATTTTCTTGTTATGGCTTTATACAGACCACCCAGTGCAGATTGAAATTTGTTTTACAATGAATTTGAAGGTTCACTAAGAAGGTTCAACAACAACGACCGTGTAATCATCATTGGGGATCTGAACATTGATGTTATTAACCAAAGCAAGTCTGGGGTTGGAGACTATCTAGACATATTGTCAGGCTACGGTTTACAGAACTTAATCCGTGATTACACCAGAGAAGAGTATCTAGGTGACAAAGTAACTAGAACCTGCATAGATCACGCGGTCATCCGAATCAGTGATATGATAACAGTATCCGGTGTTATTACAAATAAAGTCGCGGATCATTATTTTATAGCCATAAAAGTTTTAAGTGCCCATTCTTCCACGGAAAATAGTGATGGAGATGGTTTTAGATGTGTCCTAGATTCAAAAAAAAAAAAAAAAAATAGACAGACTTATTTGTTAATATAACTGGGACTCTTTACTGGGACAAGACCATGTTGCAATTTACGAACTGATGGTGGATAGATTCAACCGCATATACAGTGATTCTAAGAGAAATGTAAGGTTAAAACAACGAAGACAAGAAAATAATTGGATAAATAAAGACATTTTAGAACTGTGCTAGGCAAAAGATAAATTATGGAACCGATGCAAACAACACCCGAACGACATTCAATTGCGAAGAGAATTCAGGGAAATGAGAAATAAAGTGACTGCAAAAGTACGGTTAGCGAAGAGGAACTACTACAATATCGAGTTCCATCGGTCAAAGGGGAAAAAAAACGTGGGAAGTAGTCCATAAGGTAATAGGAAAAACAAAACAAAAAAAAGCTTGGATGACGTTATACGCAAGCGATTTGGTGGAACTGATTTTGGCACCCTGAGTAATCAATTTAATCGTAGCTTCGTGAAAGGAATACAAGATTTGCGGAGTGAAGCGCAAGAAACCGTGGAAGCCCCCCGACAGCTTCACTAGTTCCCCAAACTCAGCCTATTTGCCGTCCATGACGGAGCAAGACCTGAGTGACATATTAAAAAGGATGCCACTCACGAAGCCAGAGGGATATGATCGTTTTAGAATAAGAGATATATTCCATAATTTTGATAAACTAAAAAAATATCTTGCTTGCCATATTAAATGGAATTATTGAAACTGGCAGAATACCAGATATGCTGAAGGTGGCATTAGTCCGTCCAATATACAAAAAAGGTAATCAAAAGTTTGTATCAAACTACAGACCAATAGCAATTCTAAGAGTTATATCCCAGATTATGGAAAAGTTTGTGTCCAAAATTATGTGATCATTTTGCGAAAAGTTTCCTTATTAAATAGCTGCCAGTATAGTGTTAGACAGCACAAACGTACAACTCTCTTCTTGGAGGATTTTACTGACTACATTCATGAGAAAATAGAGAATAATCACGTAGTCCTAGCTCTTTTTCTCGACCTAAGAAAAGCGTTCGATACAATTGATCACGGGTTGTTAATAAATACATTAACAAATATGGGCTTCAGAGGACCTTTTCTAGTTTTTTGTTTTAAAATTATTTCCATAACCGTACACAACGTGTACGGATAGGAGGTAGCATAAGTGAACCCTTGTCCGTTACTTCCGGCGTACCGCAGGGGTCTATCTTAGGTCCTCTACTATTTAACATTTATATAAATGACTTAGATAAATTGTCTCTGAATTCTCAGTTATACCAATATGCGGACGACACTGCAATTCTATTGGCCTATAAAAATTACGAAGATGCAGTTTCCATTTTCCAAAGTGATATAAACAAATTAGTAGACTGGTTCTCCTGGAATTATATATTTGTGAACAAAACCAAGACAAACTTAATGTGCTTCCGGACACATAAAAAAAGAGTGAACCTTATGCGTCTGTCTATCTGCGTTCTACCAACTGTAATTCTTGCGACCGCTCTCCGCTCGTATATGCGACCGAAACAACATGTTTAGGAATAACTTTTGATGAATGCCTAACATGGAGTGCACACGTCGAAAATCTAGTAAAGCGCCTACGAATGGTCTTGGCGTAAATGTACAAACTAAGAAATCTCTATAATACTTCACTTAGGAAAAGACGAAGCACTGGGAGTCTCCCTCTTACGTTACGGAATCACTGTATATGGAAGCTGTTCTGCCCACCGGAAGAAAAAATTAAATAGACTAATATATAGAATTGTATTATGAAATATGAAAAATTGTCCTCTCTACAAATATTGCAGGTAGAGGAATTAAGGGAATATCTAGTTTGAATGAAATATTATTATACCAACGATTTCAAGTATGGAGTAGACAGACAAAGACATCTGAGATCCTGAAACCTTTTCCATTCCTATGGTATACACAAATTACGGGAGGCGTTTAAGAAAATATTATATTCCATTCCACGTTAATAAACTTCCGGAAGAATTGTTCGGCCTGCCGTCTCTGAAAGACGCGAAACAGAAATGAAAGAAGTGGTGCTCTCGTCATGTTTAGGTGTATACATACTGTTCTTTCTTTTGTTGTCCAATTTGCCTGTGTTAACAATGTATACATAGCCTGTTCTTGGCAAAAATGTTTGTGTCACCATTGTTTTAATTACTTTGAGCACACTGTTGGGTTGCCGCGGTCCCGCACACAAGCGCTCGAGCGCTTATGCGGGCCTTCGATCAAAATTATGTACAAGAATTGCTCAATGAACGATTTATTATTATTATTATTATTATTATTATTATTATTATTATTATTATTATTATCCTTTTTTCATGCTACTACTAAGAGAAAATTGAAAAAATTGTTGAACAATTTCTCAGTGTAATTTTGTTGTACAGTTCCGTTCATTACTGTCCTCTGTGTTTTTTTTTTAATTTGTCCACTGTTATTTTGACTGATTATTTCGCTGAAATCATTGTCACATCTTTTCGCTTCCTATGTGTTCCTAGGACTTCTTCGCAATTTGTCTCATTTGACTTGTTGGGTTCTGTCCCTCAAGCCTTCACTGGCTTCGACAGACCCGTTACTTTATTCAGTATTGAAGATATGCGAAATAAATTTATTATTATTATTATTATTATTATTATTATTATTATTATTATTATTATTATTTATTATTATTATTTTATTATTATTATTATTATTATTATTATTATTATTATCATCATCATCATCATCATCATCATCATCATCTTCAGTCGATACACGTGCCCATAGATGACGCAAGTTGTCCTCCACGGCGCGCGCGGCTCCGCCGGCGGCCCCCCCTCCCCCTCCTTTTCCTCTTCCTTCTTTTCTCGTTTCTTTTCCCGCTCCAACATGCACTGGAGCATTGATTTAGATTGGCTGCTTATCACAGCAAGGCAACTTCAAATAGCTGCTTCTGCCATGAGGCGGAGACAAGGATGAACGCATGTACATTTCATTCATGATTTATTATTTTCACACATTTGTACAAGAAATCTAGAACATCATATGTAAACACAACAAAATACAGGAAGATATAGTGGACAACACAAAACACGAGAGATGAAAATATATTTGCAAAACCCTTTCAGCACGAAATACGATCAAAGATACCCTCGAAATACCTGCAAAAAAAAACAAGAGCTTTTCTATTTATTATGTGCATCATGCATGCACCTCACAACTTTTATGCTTTCCTGGCAGCTGCTGTTCTCTTCAGCACAGGTTTCTGAAGCTCTCTGTTCAGCAGGCTTAAATGCCAAAGGAGTTGTTGGTGGCAGAACATTCGGAGAAACCTCTCCATACAGCCTGCTGAACAGAGAGGGTCTACAGAGTTCTCTGCCATGGAAGCACAGAGATTCTTCAACGCACCATCTTCGTAGATAAGAGCTGGAATACATATCATAAAGTACTTTTCCAGCTTTTCTACATATTCCAGACAAGTGCCTGTTGGAACAGCGACTGCGCCGAATATGCCTTCATCGTCTGTCCTACAGCCAGTTCTGTCCTGCAGCCAGAACTGGCTGCAGAGGTCCTTGCAGAACCGGCTGCAGGACCTCACAGATGGCAGGAGCAGCACCTTGGAGAGATAGATGTATGCCTTTGGGCTATGGAAGTATAAGTTCATGGCAAAAGTCGGGCCACCTCCTCCCATACTTATTCAAAGGTTGTAGAAATAGCTGGACACGAAAGATCTCTAATGCCTCTTGCGAAAGGAAGCGAGATGCATGCCTCACAAGTTCTCCTTGTGTTAGGCATGCATTCTTCCTTGCCCGAGATCTAAAAAGGCTCACTCGCAATCTGGAGTTTGACATTCTCAACCTCTTAAGCACACGACCTGCTCGTGGTGTATATTCACGTCGTGTCTTGCTCCGTGACTGCCTCGGTGTTATGGTGGTGGGTGATGGCATATCCGAAGGTGGTGCTGAAATAAAAAAAACAAAAAAAACCTTGGAGTTAAAAGTTGGTTTTGAAGACTTTAAGATTACCTTCATAATCAATCTGAATGTAGGAGGGAAGAAATCATGTCGGTGGCCAATTTACTAACTTAAAATAATGAAATTATACATGAGACAAATGGGACAACAGGCATTATATGGGTTGCCCAATTTGTCGTTGTGCATGTATCAGATCTCCGTAAATATTTATTTCCTCAGTAGGGGACAGAAAGAAAACGGAGAGAAAAAAAACAACAAAAAACTTGAATATGACTTACCAGATGTCTGTACTGGGCCGGGCCCTGCAGCAGGTGCATCTGATGTGCCTCCGACATGTCCTGAGATGAAATACTTAATATTGATGGAAGCAAACAAAGCAAAGAAAAAACACTTATCAGAGGACGCCTGCTTGTGTGACGTAGCTTGTACTAAATTGGGATGGGGCTCTGCGTACACTGAAATAAAGACATTTCAACTCTGTAGAGGGGAAACAGATGAGTGGAAATATTAAGTTTCCTAAGAATTACTGCTCATGCAGTGCAACACTATGTAAAACGAGGTAAGGTTCTAAATGTCCAAATTTGGGGGCTGGTGCGGTCAGTTACACTGGGCAAACAAATAAGGAAGGGGAAGGGGGTCTCACCAGAAACCTCCTCCTCGTGTGCTACGATAGTGGGCATTGGAGGGGTGGACACCACAGGTGGTGTAGCCTCTGCAAGCTCTGAAACATGAACTGTAGCTGTCAGTGAACTAGTACAAAGAAATGATTAGGATAGGGGTCTCACCAGAGACCTCCTCCTCATGTACTACGATGGCGTGTACTGGAGGGGTGGACGCCGCAGGCCGTGTAGCATCTGCCAACTCTGAAACATTGACTGGAGCCGTCAATAATGTAGTACAGAGATGGATAGGATAGGGGTCTCACCAGAAACCTTCTCATGTGCTACGATGGTGGATACTGGAGGGGTGGACACCGCAGGTTGTGTAGCCTCTGCCAGCTCTGAAACATGAACTGTGGCCATCAATGAACTAGTACAGAGAAATGAATAGGATAGGGGCCTCACCGGAGTCATCCTTGCCATGTGCTATGATGTCGGGCAGTGGAGGGGTATACACTGCAGGTCGTGTATCCCCTGCCATCTCTGAAACATGAACTGGAGCCGTCAGTGAACTGGTACAGAGAAATGATTATGATAGTGGTCTCACCAGAGACCTGCACCTCATGTGCTGTGAAGGCGGACATTGGAGGGGTGGACACCGCAGGTCGTTCTCTGCCAGCTCTGAAACATGAACTAAAGCCGTCAATGAAAAAAAGAAAAAAAAACAAAACATGTGGCAGCATTTACAACGTCAGGTGGTAGGCTGTTCCAATTGATGATTGTACGAGGAAAGAACTTCAATGTATAGTTTTTTATATTTATATGGCTTTTTTGTTTTGCTTTGTGTATATCTGGTAGACTTGGGGAAAAAAAAAAGTTAAATATTTATCTTTCTGTATTCCAAGCTCGTCACTGCCGATAAAGGAAAGAAATTTAAGGGGGTATGGTTTTGAAATTCCAGCGCTCATTTTTTAGCTGAAATGTGTTGCATGTTGCAGCATAACCTCAAAAACATCAGTCTTGCGTTGAAAGCCCCGAGAAAACTAAACTTAAGCTAATTAAACAATATTTCAATGTACATCTGGTGGATGCCTGTGAGGCTTAGTTGGGAGATAATCTAGCAACGTTGGAAATCTTGCTACATAGTAGATCATGACGTAGCAAGAACTGTTACGTAGCCGCACTAAACATTGGAGAAGCGCCGCTCTTTGGAAGTACGCTCAACTGTTTACAACAGTCATTAAACGATTTTTCGACTTTTTCCTTCTATAGCTTTCCTCCTCAACTCACAACATGCGCATTGCACTAAACAGTTCAAGAAGACGGGAAGGGCGACCCCCCTCTTCCTCGGACCCTTGTTTTTGTACCCGGACACAGCCATTCTCTCTCTAGATTAGCCCGTCGTTCAAAACTCGTACAAAAGTTGCTTTCTCCACCCCGTTCACCCCTAAGCTGACAGTGCTGTGGAATTCCAATCCAGTACGAATTTAATTAGCAATTTATTCACGCAGTCAAACTTCTTGCAATCTATCGGCATGTGGATCCAACCCACATGCACGCAAACGCCTGCAAAAGCCCGTCGCGCGATGCACATAGTTGCTGGGCCACTATTGGCACCGAACGTAGAGCACGTATACAACCGCGAAAGGGAAACTATAGAACATAAGCTTCGTCCCACCCTCTTGGGGGGGGGGGGGGGGGGGGGGGGGGATGACTACGAATTTGGAGGGGGTACTGTGATTCGCAGACACGGATGGTCGAATGGATAGGGAAAAAATTGCAGTAACTAAGGAGATTGGAAGATATGTGGGGGAGGGGTGCGAATACAAGTAAAAATAAGCAATGGGAACACTTTAAATGGGGGGGGGGGGGGTTGTGTTAAAACAAAATTTATACAAATTAAAAAAAAAGAAGGGATGAGGAAATGTTAGTCTAGGTGGCGCAAGCTATCCTCCGTTACAAAGAGTATAACCATTACCATCCATCCAGCGACTGGCAGTGCTTCGCTTTAAAGGAATACTTCAACGAAATTTGAAATATTCCCGTCGTGTTCAAAAATAGGTTGAATATGATCCACAATATCCGTAAATGACAATCGCACGTTTGTATTTTGATCCTGGTGGCTGTATTTTTCGTTATAAACGGCCCACTGTGGCAAGCGCTCGGAGAAGGACCAGCTTAGAGCACGTGACATCCAACGCAATCGTGACGTAGGTCGTCTCGAGACAAGCAAAGCTACGGCGAGGCTGACGCCGAAAGGATGGCCTAGTCGTTCCAGCCACCGAAGCGGCTGCTTTTGTACGAATTTTGAGTGACGGGTTAATCTTCTATAATCTTGTAGGGGGACAATAGCGACTTCTGCGACACACAAAAGGGATTCTCGGGAAGAGGGGAGTTCCTCCTTCCCCCCTTCTCTCGTCGTGGCCGGAGGCGAGACAACCTCCGTCACCAGCTGTCAAGGTTCCTAGACGAGCATTACAAACGAGGCGTTAGCGACATCCACCAGGTGCTCTTTGCTAATCGTTTAATTCGTTTTAAAATTCCTTTTCGAGACTTTTTTAACAAGATATTGGTATGTTCCATGTGATACTGCTCTTTTGAACAGATATAGACCAAAAAATGAGCGCCGAAATTTCGTTGTAGTATCCCTTTAAAGAGGTCCTGCAATCATATTTAAGCGTCTACCATTTTTTCACATCTCTTGGGGTTCGGGCAAGCCAACGGGCACGGAGAGAGTAACTAAATATCAGTGCGTCGTATTTTAACCTGACGACGGGGAAACCTCCTCCACCTACGGGTCCACCCGCGGTGCCAAAAGCGCGCGATATGTGAAGTCTTTGGTCCTGGCCTTACTCAGAGCTTACGCTAAAAGCTTCTTTTTAAGTCGAAATACAAAATATAAGTTGCGCGAATCGTTCCAATTATCTATGAAAGTAGTTTTTGTTCAGTATTTTAGATCTGAAAACAAATGCAGTTTATAAGGTACGGAAACAAGAAATGACACGTCGAGATACCCGCCACCAAGCGGTGGAAAAGGCGGCGTATACTAGAAAGGGGTAGTGGGATCAGGCACCGACCATGACGAGTGGCGAGCGTAGAAAGGTCCCGGATGTACGCGGCGGCGCTGCGGTCGTATACGGGCTCGAGGATCCTAGAGCACTATATAGCTCCTACGGAGCAGAGTAGCGCAATCCTTTGATCCGCGTGTTTTGCCGACAACATGGCCGACAGAGCAGCTCGGCGCGAGTCACGTGGTACTCAGGGTTCCAGGAGGCGGCCCGCCCTATGGGAGAATACATGGAGATCGACGCAACACGGCTAATTAAAAAATAAACGGCGAGTTCACACTTTTAAAAACTAGTCTGTCGTGAAGTTGGTAATGCACTAAACACTTTATCAAAGTTTTGATAATATCGGATGCGTGTGCAAATTTTGAGAAGGCAATTTCCAAGGCAATGGCGTTTTAAGTAGACGATTTTTGCACGCAGCGGAGATGGGCTCTTCGGGTTGGCCGGAGCGGGTCACGTGGACGCTGTGACGTTGCCGCGTCGTCTGCTGCATGATGCCACTCGTGCAATTTTTAAAAACAAATTACGTCCTTACTTGGCACAAAACTCAGCGCAAATGATTCTAAAATGTTCCTTTATTATGTCAAAAACTATTGTCATTCCGTACATCTCCACAATATTGAAGAAACAACGATTTTCTCACGTTCCCCATGCATTTCTGACCGGAGTTGGAACCTCCGGGCGTTCGCCGCTAGTTGCCGAGAGACGGCGTTCTAGATTGCGCTACTCTGCTCCGAAGGAGCTATATAGTGCTCTAGAGGATCCGACCGGTTCCGAGCGTTCCGAAGGCCTTCGGCGAGCAGGTTTCGCTTGCGGTTTGGCCGTTTAACGGTATGGCAGCGCGAAGTGGCTCCCGTTCTGAACTTATCTTTACCCCGTGTTTGCTGTCATTTGAGGCCAATGAAGTGTCATGCCGAATTAGTGTTACATCGCGCAGCAAATGCAATGCGAGCCGCCCTGGCCGCCCGCTTCACACAGCCTATTCAGAACCTGCTTTAGTGGCGCCCTCTCGAGCCGTCGACACGGAGTCCGGCAGCCGTGAGCGCTCGCTGAGTTCACTACCCCTCTTCTAGTTCAAGGCCACTTAAGCGACCAAGGACATCATGAAGAAAATTATTTTTTGCTCGTTTTTGTAATTTTCATTTGCCTATAACTTTTAAAATAAAGCGAAATTTGAGAAAAGTTTCATTAAGTTACTACGTTCAGTGCGCTCAGGTTCGGTGCAAATTAAAAACCAGTAAAAAATTCCTTGCAGGGCCCCTTTAAGGGGAGACATTGCTTTTTGAGGCAAAAATGTACTAAGAAAACACATTTTTGAAATTATGTTTTTTTTTAAAGACTTACAGGCGCTTACCATCTGTCCTGAAGGACTTTCGTCAAATAAGCCTCTTTTATTTTGAAGTATTGTCTTGGAAAGAAAGTAAAATGGGTGTGTGTATGTTTTTTAATATTATTTCTGAGTGAACTATTTACATCTTTTACTATTTTATGGAAGCCATTTCTCCACTTGCACATATCTAATCTTCACATTTTTTTTCTTTCTCTGGTAGGTGTATGTGTGAGATATGCACTAAAGAGTACAAATACATGAAATAGCGTATCGGACGTTTTGCAGGTGCCTTTCAGGCATCCTGCAAAAAAATAATTTTTAAACTTGAAAGTTCAAAAGTCTACTAAAAAGTTTATGAATCATCCTAGACCTTTTATTTATACCTTATTGGATTCCATATACCTTTTAGTTCACTACTATATGTTTATTTATTTTCTTATTTCTTAATCCTTCCCATAATCTTTGCAAATTAAAGTTTCAATATTAACAAAACTAATTAGGTTACATCAAAACCAAGTACATATTTTAGTCAGATTGTAATGGCAAACAAGCTATGTAAATTTCATGTGAATTGAATCACAAGTTATATAAAAATATCTAGAAGCAGTGTTGTCCCTTCAAAGGTACTATTTATGCCCAAAACAAATTAAAATATTTATATTAAAAATAAAACAAAGAAAACCGGCACACACGTTCTTGTGCTACCATTACATTATTAAAGTAATAATTTCTAAGAAAACATTACTGCAAAAGGTATGTTCATAACACAAGCAATGCCTTGTGCTTTTCTTACCCAATCAAGCTAAAAAAAAATATTGAAATCGTTCTGATGAATAATTGTGTAGACTGTATAAACATTCATTTACAATTCAAATGCAACGTGTCCAACTTCGCCGAGACAACTGGAGACCACGGTGGAAGAAACATTTAGGTGATGACTCTCTGTCCGACGCGGCGACCACATTATGTTCGGCGCACCGGGCGCTACACTCGCACGGGGATAGATTGCTCCCAAGTATGGGACCCATCCTAAACCGACCGCTCCGGAAATTGTTTCTCCCAGCGGTGGTCCCGCCATTCCCTCGCTCACCGCCTCTTGTTGTACCTCACCGCCGCCAGCAAGTCGCCAGAGTCCGTAAATCTGTGTTCTTTTCCTTCTTCTTCGGGTTAAGGCTCACCTTCGTGCACGATGGTGGCACCTGTGATCGACACAGCACCAGAGAAAAACACGAGGCGAACCACTGGCCGCGCACCACTAATACAACCCCACACCGTGAAAAAGGCGAGCACGATACGTTGCCGACACCGTGGCCGCCGAGGAGGGACCTCATACCTCAGCGCCCTCCGCTGCGGCGTGGAACAAACTACTCCTAGTTCGAGGCCAGTTCCGAACACGATCTGGTCGCTCGCGCCCCGCAGTAAGAGCGGCCAGAGTCATCACCTAAATTTGTTTCTTCCACCGTGATGGAGGCGCATGGCAACGTCGCTCTGAAGTTCTACCCCACAAACCGCTGGATGTCCATTGGACATCCGATAGATATCCGCTCAAGATATTTGGACGTCCCTAGGAGATCCGTAGCCGTCTGACGTCGGTTTGGATGTTGTTATCAAGGTTCATATGCAGGTCATGGGCAAGTGTGGCAAGTTGAGTTTCGTATTAAAATCTTTTTCTGAATCCATGTTGCGATGGATGAATAAACTCATTAGTTTCAAGGAAACGCGCAACATGAGAGTAAATAATGTGTTCCACAATTTCGGATGACATAGAACTCAGTGAAATGGGACGGTAATTAAGTGGTGAGCACTGGTCACCTTTCTTAACGATAGGAATGACCCTCTCCACTTTCCAGTCCTGTGGAACAAGGCCCACAATGAGGGACTGAACAAATATCATTGAGAGCAAAGCACTGCAGATCTTTTTAGCGTTTTTCAGGTTCTTGGAATTAATGTCGTCAATACCCGTCGAGGAGGAAAGTTTTATGGAGTCGATTATGTTAACAATACCAGGGAGAGCAAAAGTAATTGGACCCATCATTGGATTCTGAGTGCTGATGATGGAGGGTAGTGTGTCAAGATTTTCTTTAGTAAATATGGAACAGAATGCTTTGTTAAGAATGGTGGCACACTGGTTGTTATCGACACAAGCACCTTACTCATTCATTATGGCTACCGCTGCATCAGGCTTCTGGGGATCTAGGGCTTTCCAAAATTTTCTTGGGTTTTCTTTGAGCATTGGCAGGAGTTGTATACAAAAAAAGGTTCGCTCGGTTTCCCTAATAGTATGTTTATATTCATTCTCTATTTGATAATACGTGTCCCCTAATCGCGCTAATCAAGACAACCGAGCCTTTCTAAATGCACGTTTCTTTTTAATATTTAAGTGCTTTAGCTTGGCATTGTACCATGGTGAAGATGTATTACTTTTTATAATTTCCAGTTCTCGTCAACAGAGCGCCCATCAAAGTCATGTTCAAGCGATGTAAGAAAATGACTTAATTCTGTATTAACTGCGTCGTAGTTCCCTTTGTCGTGGAGTTTAATTATTTTTGTCTATCAATTCGGGTCTGAAAGGGGAAGGCGAAGGTGGCGTAGACTACTTTGTGATCGCTTATTTTGCGAAAGAATGTGATAGATTCTAGGCTTTCAGGTTCGGGTGTCAGGGTCAAGTTGAGAATGTTAGATGTATGTGTTGTGGTTCTCGTGGGCTCGTTCACGACCTGCCGGCACTTGGCGAGTGCTTCGCACGTTTCTTGTTGGTAAAATGATTTCCATTCAGCTGTCTGTTTTCTTATTCCCTCCAATATACTGTACTTATCACTGCTGATGTTCTTTGTGCAGGCATGGCATCACCTATGAGCCACATGCAGTAAGAGAGTATGAGAAGCTCCTGCGTCATCTCGGCCATGATGTCCAGACCTTCTCCTGTGGTCTGGTGGTGGACCCTATTTCACCATGGTTAGGAGCGTCGCCTGACCGGTTTATCATTGACCAAACCGAGGCTACCCCTTATGGCGTGGTTGAGGTTAAATGCCCGTACTCCATGTGGCTTTGCGCCACCCCAGATTCCCCTGGTTTCTACATGGCCAAGGATGCTTCTGGTGTGTACAGGCTCAACCGTGAGCATAAGTATTATTATCAACTCCTGGGGCAGGTGGCTCTGTCTGGCCTGGCCTGGGGAGATTTTGTGGTCTACTGCAAAATCTTTATAATTGTTGAAAGAATACGTTTTTATGTGTCCGATTGGACCAAATGCAAAGAAGGACTGGACGAGTTTTATTTTCGTACGTTGCTGCCATACCTCATACGAAAGCGCAACAAGTAAAGGCAGCATGTTTCACTTCATTGTCTTTGATGTTCAATACTACCAGTCCCCATAGAGGTAATTGACCTTACGGCATGCTTTTCCGTTTTCTTTGCTGTGACAAAGTGCAACATAGTTAGCCCAGATACGCATTGTGTTGTGGGAGGCAAGGGAACTAATGCAGGGAAGAAGCCTCACACATTGTGCACATTGATATTAAATGCACTGGTACAAAAGTGACACTGTACAATCATGATTTAAGACAACCCTGAGACTGGGGAAAACAAGAAGGACAAGCACGACGAAATCTCAAATCTCAGATTTCGTCGTGTTTGTCCTTCTTGTTTTCCCCAGTCTCAGGGTTGTCTTCAATCATGAACGTAAACCAGCTCGCCTGCGCCCTATCACTCATTTCAGTAACACTGTGCAATGCCTGATCTGCACACACACAAAAAAAATTCGCTAAGCCCAAGCATTCTGCAAAGCCACTTTCTGTACCTGTAGCTTTAATAGGAGTGCACACAACCTGTTAGGCAGAGCATAGAACACTTTACTGTTAAAATTTCCTTTATGCGGCACACCCTGATCATGCAATGATAGTGCGACAATGTTCTTCAGGAGCTGCTTTTATGAGGGGTTGCCAAGTGGCTGCTGTGCAGGGCAGCATAAGGGGAAGCTGCTTCTTCTTTGTGTTAATTTTAGTGCATTATGTTGTAATCAGTCCTGATGCGAGATATTTGTTTTCTGTCATACATGTTATTTTAGATGCTGTAGGAACTCGGAGTGCGAGATCAGTGATATGACTCTTGTTAGTTTGCCCTTCCAAGAGTGCAGGAATTATTTTGGTGTACATGTGCCTTCTGTTCCTAACTCGTTTGTTTAACATTTTGTGCTTGTGAAGAAAAAAAAAAAAAAACTTTCTGCTGGATGCAGTTGCCCCCTCCGAAGTGTTACGACGGCCCATTTATCCATTGATAATAAACATCCAAATGGGCAGCAATATAATCTTGTTTTATTATTCCAGTCACCATATATATCCAAATAAAGCCGAGCCTTTTTATGAGCAAGGCCTGTGCATTTGCCTTTCCGACGGGACATGCTGGGAGCTGGTCATTTTCAGCACTGTTTGCAGCATGACAAAGACTGATGCGGGCGTTTTTCGGATACAAAATGTAATCTGTGTGGAGGTTGTAGGGACAATGGTTGATGTGCTAACACCACCTGCACCAATTGCATCCAACTAATATTCAGTGCTAGGCTTGTAGATTAAAATGAGTGGCTGCCTTCACTTGCTGTAGAAACATAGACACATAAAGCCATTTCATAGAAGTTGACCTATCTTTTGCAAAATGTCTTATAATTAATTTAATATGCTGCATGGTGTGTTTCCCTTTATATATAATCATGCACAAGACAGAGGTTCTAGGCTTCTATATAATGGCCTAGTTGCACTAGAGTGACGAACAGATATAAACAACTGCGGATAGCATCAAAAGGTGACAGCCGTTGCCGACAGACGCTCTGTTTTTTGGAGTCTGCCGTCCCACCTGGGGGTAACAGAAACAAACAACGGCATCCAACGTTAAAAAGCGAAAACTGCCAACGACAGGCTTTTCGCTTTTTGGCGTTGATCGCCGTTGTTTGTGTTTCCGCCAGATGGGACGGCAGACTCCAAAAAACGATGTCTGCCGGCAACGGTTGTCACTTTTTGACGTTATCCGCCGTTGTTTGTTTCTGTTCGCTGCTCCAGTGGCACTTGGCCATGACCATTTATTCATTCTCATAAGTAACAAAATACCAAACACTTGCATTAGCTACAGTAGCATCTGCAGGGGACCAAAGTAGAGCTGGCCTGTTCATCGCTTCGAATAATATTTGGTTCCCTTGTTCTGTTTAATCCGTTCCATTACTATCATCAGAAATAGGCTCGTCATCACACCTTCTGATGAGGGGACTCTGAAAGTTAGTCTGAACGGCACAAACTGCCCACATCTCATTTGCAACAGGAGCGATCGAGATGGGAATCGGCTTGTCGAAGATGTGGAAGGTCTTGATCCGTTGTATCCTTCGTTCCACATGGATACGAAGTGAAGCTATCTCCTCTGTTTCCTGCACCTCTTCATCCGTGAAATGCCCCTTCCGAAGGAACGGAGGTATGTTGAGCTTCACGTTGATCTTTTGGAGCAAGTCTTCGATCTTAAACCCTTTGTCGGCCATGACCGAGCCTCCGTCATCAAAAGAGAGCTTGAGGAATCCGCTCCTCTCCACACATTCCTTGTCCGAGATGGAGCCTGTGAATAGCTCGGACACAAACGTGACTGTTCCATCAGGGGAGATTCCTATGAGCCCCTTGAAGGTGTTGGTCGATTTGTACTGGGAGAAAGTGGCCGACTGTAGTTCAAGGGAGCTTGAGGCTTCACACTTAATCTCCGTGGCGTCAAGAATAACGCGGGTGGAAGAGTACCGGTCCTTGAATGCCGGTGGCATAGCATCGTCGATTGCCATTCTTGGCAACCATAATGACAGCTCTCCCACGTGGATATAAATGTAGTTTATCCAAGTGATGCATATCTTCGAGACTGTGGCCAGAGACACCCTGAACCTGTAAGCCAGATCTCTCTCGAAAAGTTCAAGACGGAAGCGGACAAGCACTAAGAACAGCTGTTCTCTTGAGGACAAGAGGGGACGCCTGCCAGCGTTCGAGTCGTTTTCGCTGTATGTTGCCGACCAAATCTTGACATTCTCCTCATCTTCTCCTGGAGCCAAAAATCTCCAAAGGCTCATGAAATGTGCGTGGCTTAACAGTCCAGTATTAAACTGCACGTCAGCCGGTCTGTCTTTGAAGCATTCGATTGAAAACCTTTTACATGCCTTTGCTTCTAGTCTGTTGGATCGGACCAATGTGAGCTCAAGCTCTCTTTGGCTCTTGAAGAGTGCCCTCTTTGTTTCATGGAGCTCTTTCTCCTGGCCATCAAAGCTTTTGCATTTGGACAGTGCGCGGTGAAGCTTTGAATGAGACTTTGACAGGGTGTCTTCACCTCGTTTGAGTTTGTCCTTGTAGCTCTGGAGCTCGAGCTCCAAATCTTGGATCACAGTTTCCTATGATGCAGTCTCTTGTTCCAGGTCTTGGAGCCGACGCACTGTGCAAGCAATCCGATAAGCTTTGCTCAGCAGTCGGCCATGCTTTCTCACAACTACCCCTGTCGATATCTGGGCCGATGGTAGCACCGTCGTTAAGCACGCTGTCCACATTGGCGAGTGCATGCCCTGTGATGTCCCCCATAGTGCTGGTGTTCGTATCGGTGATTGCATCCTCTCGTGTTGTCGCTTCACCCACCACGTCTTCACCTGCTAGATCGTCGAGTGCGTTACTTGCGTCCTCTCGACTTGCAGCATCCCGTACCGCGTCTTCGCTGGCTGGATCGGCTAGTGCGTCGCTCCTCATGTTGTCACCAACGGAGCACTTTCGCGCTGCGGGTGCGGGTGGTGGCTGGCGTTCACGCGGTTTCTTTCTCGGAGGCTTTTTGGCAACATTGAAAGCGAACACGCTGGGCACTGCTTCTTGCTTCAGATAGCGGCGGCTACCAACTACGTTAACGAGATAGTCACTTTGGTGGAAGTGTAATGAACACAGCTTCGTATACTTCGTGATGCGGAAGTTCTTCCCTTCATCGCGTTTTATCGCGACAACCCACCGTTTACGTACGTCCGGATCCGATGGGAAGGCGAAAAAGGCCACCTGGAAAGAAGAGAGTATATACATTTGTGAGTCGTCATACGCTACGCCCGATTGTTGACGCTGACGTTCGCTCATCGCGACGAAAGGCGCGAGTACATGCTTCGCTTGCACCTTCCCTCACGCGAGTGCCGGGGAGGAATCACGAGACGTTGGTTACTGCTAAATCTACGTATAAAGGCCGGTTCAGACACTTGCGTTTGAGTGCGTTTGACTGCGTTGCGGCGAGAACCGAAAGCGAGTCACCGGCACATCTGTGCTTCGTATGAAGCGTGGAATCCAATTCAAGGAATCATCTTGGCACGCGACATAAGCAGCAGGGATGTCCTGGTGTCTCGCTGCCGCAACGCAGTCAAACGCAGTCAAACGCAACTGTGTGAACCGGGCTTTAGTATGCAACGATGTCAAAGCTTCTGGCGCGAGCACATGGCTGTCTCAATGCGCGAGTGCGCGCGCAAATTAGCCGCAACATTCAAACCACATGCTCGCGCCAGCAGCTTTGACAGCGTTGCACACGAAGTATGAAACGGAGTACAGCTTAAGGTCTGTTCACACGATGCATCTTTTAGGCGCGCAACAGTTTCGCGACACTCAAGTTTCGCAAAATGTGCTCGTTCACACGTACCGCTTCACGTGCAACAACGATGACGTTTAGACTCGCGAAAATAGTTTCGGTGTTGACCATAATGTGGCGCTCCGAATCAGATCGCTATTTATCTGGGGACTTGCTTTGCGCATTTTATGCAGTCAATTCACTTTAATTTTTTTTCCCACATACTGCACTACTCGGAGCGATCTCGCATGTGCGCAAAGCCGATCGAGGCGGCAACCTGTACGTGCAGGACATGTGCCGGCGCCGAGCCGGTACGCAGCCAATTCATTGCCAAAGTTCCTATCAATGCACATGGTATTCATGAAACGCTACGTGCCCAATCTGGTTACTTCTCGGCGCCCATGTCTGCCCCGATTTTACTGTGCCAACTGTTTCAGAGAGCGCACATGGTTTCACGTTCGCTTGTAAACAAAGCAAACTTGGTTTCAGTTTACTCGATGGTCTCTTATCCAGCGGTATCGTCGCGGCAACAACGCTATGAGCACCATTCTAATCTCGTCAACTCCCGCTAATTGTCTTCGTCCATCGCTGGATTTTTTTCCGATATGCTACTCACTTTTCCTTCAGTGGTGCTTGACGTGCTTGCGGAAGCGCCGGCAGTATCCATCGTTCGTGGTTTCGGTTTTTTTCGGATTTGGCTCGGCTACAACACCGACAGTGAAATGGTCTTCTCAAACAGCTCGCTCCCCCCTCAAAGGCCACGTGAGAGCGTTTCTGAGCGGCCATTGGCGGCGCCCTCAGAGTGATTGACAGGATTCGGCAAAGTTTCAGCAAAAGCTCGCTCCAGAAGCGAGGTGTGCGCGCAACTTTTTTAGATGCGCGCGTCCTTTTTGGACTCGTTCAGACGGCGCAACCATTTCGCGAAACTACATTTCGCGACACTAGATGCGCGAGAAAAATGCATCGTGTGAATGGGCCTTTACTGCGTGTACTTATGTCATTCTACCTAGATTCGCTAAATAAGGTTTTATTTAGTGACAACAATTCAACCGTGGCGCGCCTGTTTCGATCGCAGCACCCGGTCGCGTCGCTCGGCCGAGTTCGGCCACAAGATCAGTTGAACGCAATTGTTGTCGAAGCGGGCTCACCTTGTTCCCAGAGGCATCCTTCAGTGCTTTCTGCTTACACAGCGGCACGCAGCAATAGAGAGGCATCTGATAAGCAACGGGAGATCAGACGGGCCGGACGCGGCTGCTGCTGCCACGGCTGCCACGGCGGTTGCTCAAGCTATACTAATGGCGGCCGCGACGCTCGAACCAAGTTTCGCAATCGCGACGATAGAGGGCGCGGAATTCTCGGAAGGGTCTATATGATGAATACAACTCCGCGTGATATTATCCCCTAGACATTGTTCTCTTCTGTAGTCGTTAATAGCATTTTCCAACCCAAACTGAGCTAAAATATCTAGGCACTGAGATGATCCACACCTAAACGTTGATGCTTTATGCCGTGAATCTCAATATTTCTTCGACGACAGTACATTTCCGCCTCGGTTATTGCGCTTCTGAGCTCGATCTCATGGGTATTTTGCTCTAGCCTCGTTTTCAAGTCTTCCGATTTCTTTCTCAACTCCCTCATTTTGTTCCGCACGTTTTTAAAGTCGAGAGAACCTCATCATCTTTGATTCTAAGCTCATCCAAGCTTTTTTCTATTCCTTTCACTGTCTCAGTCTGGTTCTCGATTTTCTGCACCATTGTATCGCATTTGCTCGACTGTGCACTAAGTGAGTTTTTTCGCACTTTAAATCTTTCCTAGCACGTGAGTCAACTTTTTTTCTATCTCTGACATCCCAGTCATGATAAATGCCGAGTTGCAATCTTGGGAATCCTAAGTCATCAGGTCACCCTCAATCGTTTTGACGGAATCCAGTGATGACAGACCGTTTGATCGCCTAGTGCGTTTGTTGCATGTGGCACAATGCCAGGATTTCAGAAATTCACTAGTCATGTTTTTAAACAATGTTTTGGTCGCACCGGAACATTTTCCTACATGGTAGCAATTCTTGCACTCGACGCACTCAATAGACAGGGCATCTTTTGTCAAAGTTTTAAGGCATGCTAAATATTCAGCATACCCAGGCATTATGCAGACGAGAAGAAACACACAGCAGAGAGGCAAACTGGCAGTCCGGCAGAATACAGCGCCCGATATCTTTACGTAGATAACGCTGTCTTACCTACAAGATGAAAAGCAGGCAATTATGTTCTGCAACAACGCATAAAGTTGGGCGAGTTGGTTTGATATCATGAAAGAGGAACAGCGCGAAAATAAACGCTTGACAAAACGCCGAACGGGCTGTCTCGTCCCTCGTTTGTTTTCGCGCTGTTCCCCTTTCATGATCATGTTGTGCACCAGCACAACACCGGACTGCCAACAGGTGCCTTGGGACGGTTTCTTTTGTAGGCGCCAGTGCTGTCGTCGACTGACGTCGCACTTCTAAGTACGCCTTCCAGTTGTCACCGTCAGCTGATTGCAGATTTTCGGGGCGCCGTCTCTTGCCGATGACAGCGTAGATGTTGGACGAGTTGCGCTTCGTGCGTCGACTGCCTACAAGATGAAAAGCAGGCGATTATGCTCTGCACCGGCGCAACGCCGGACTGCCGGAGGCCCGAATTACAAGGGCTCAGGAAACGTTTTTTTTTATTTCTGGTTTTTTGCAATGCTTCAGGCAACAGGACATACAGAACTGGAGTGGCAGAGGTACTATTAATCGTGAACAATATGGGCATAAACAGACGTCTAATATTTTTTTACTCATCTACAAGTTTTGAACAAGTTATTATTCAGACGAAAGTTAGAGGTCCAAAGTTTAGATCCCAATCTATGTGCAGTCGGAAGGTTGAGAATTATCAAAGAATATGCACTCTAAAAAAAGGGTGTCACCTTTCACCCTTTTGTCCCATATAATGCACTCCAAAACTTCAGTTCGACGTACAGCACACTCTAGTCGAACAGACGGCCCCAAATTTTACGAGGGGCTTGTTAACGGTGCGATATAACTTATTAAATAGCTAAAATACTTATAAAAACACTGAGATAAAACACTGAGGTTTTGCAGTATAGGGCCAAGAAAACCCCGATTATTTTCATTTGCAGTCAGCAGCTGTACCACACGGCTATCAAGCCTCTCGTGAAAGTTAGTACCGTCAGATTGACGTCAGTGCGCTGAACGTCGAACTGAAGTTTTGGGTGTATTATATGGGACAAAAGGTGTAAGAATACACCTTTTTTTTTTTCTGAGAGTGTGGGAGCCGGAAACATAGTAAGCCAGATCAAGTGTTCCCTTTCAAATTGTTCCTGATAGTAAATGTGTGTCCTTTTTGTTCTGCATTATTGTTGATCCGAACTTCAATAATATCCCCAGTGTCCCATGAAAAGCTCATTTCACTTACACTTAGGAAAAGTTTATTCTGGTAGGCAGTAGCTGCAACCGAGGTATTCGTTATACTGCTTGGCGTTCAGCAATGCTGCTTGTGCAGCCGCTTCGACACAGCAACATACAACCCTCACTGTTGACTGAATTTCTTGCCCTTCGCAGTCCCACGTGAAGACGCCCACCTGTCATCTTGCACGAACTGTTCAGGATATACAGTCATCTCTGGGTGGCCAGGCCCGAACCACAACCAACAAAGTAGAACGCTGCTCCACCGCAGAGCGATAGGAAGCTCGTTCCAAACGCACTGCAGTGGCCACAGGGACGACTTAGAGGAGTTGAGGACCCAAGCCCCATCCGTGTTCATCGTGAGGGTGAGGTCACGCCATGAGCCTGCTGCCGCTTCTTTCTGGTATAGAGTGCCATCCACAATGTCAGTCATTGTACCATCCACACGTTCTCTCTTTAGTGCACCAAGCAAGCTCTTGACAGTTGTCTTGTCCTGAAGGAGGATCGCCATCTGCTCCTTCAGAATAACAGGCTGAAGTTGAGCTAGTGGTACATAATTTAGGTAAATGGTCAGCTAGAACGTAGGGAC
>JABSTQ010001533.1:0-47927 GCA_013358835.2 Ixodes persulcatus | reverse complement strand
CTAGGACAGCTTCAGCAGGCCGTTGGAGTCGTCGTCACCAATGGCGTCGGCCTCCCGGATACAAGGAACCACGAGGCCGAATTCCCCGAAGGGGCCGGCCCTCCCTTGCCCATTTTGGGTGAATGCGCCTTCCGACCTTCGGCACACCCTTGAGAGTTATAATGGATGCGACTGCTAGCGGCCTCCCCGGGCGCGTCCATTCTCCGAGGCTACATAAGCTGGCCCTGAAGGAGTGCCAGGGGCTCTCGTCGGCGGAAGCCCTGGCTCTACGGAGCTCGGTTTTTCTTTGTGGGCTTCCGACTTCCCGTGAATCTGTCTAATGCGGCAGCGCGGGAAACCGACCGGGTGATACTGGCAATTGAGCCAGCGCCCAGACTTTTTCCTGTCGTAAGAGCGAAGCGTGTTGGCATCTGAGTCAATAAACACGTCTTTATCCGGACCAATGGAACCTTCTTTGTGTTTCTACGTGGTACCCCCAAAGGGGATTCCCACATTTGGCGCCCAACGTGGGGCTTTCCAGGACTGCAAAGACAGCAGCATCCATCTCCTTTCGCTAAGATAGCGAACCAGGTCAATTTTCGGCCAAGGATCAAACAGGTGGACAAAGGGAGAGGCGAACGCCCGACACCCGCTGCCACACAACGGCTTAGTGGCCACGTCAGCCACACAAAGACACAATGAACAAGTGTCTCGGCCGAACGCCCTTCCAAACGGAGGTGGCTCAACGCCCGGAATGCATCCGAGGCATTCCCGTTCGGGACGACGCCAGCCTACTTCGCTGGGGAGAGCGCACCTGCGCATTTCGAGGTCAACCCCGTTTTCGAACAAAGAGGCAAGTGCAGCTTTTTGCGTTCGACACGGCTCGCGGGGCCCACCCAGAGTGGACACCCCGTCAGCGCACAAACTAAAAGCGTATCTAGGAGCGAGAAAATGCGCTGTGCCTGCATCGCCCACTGCTAGATTACGCAGCGCGGGTGATTGCAAACAACACCGGTCCTAGCCTAGCGAGGGTGCGGAGACCACCGATGGTGCCCTTCGTCGCCGCGTCGACGGACCAGTAGACATCAGGTTGACCATGTGACCCCCGGAACAAAGGCCCCGCAGGAAAACTGAGAGAGTCAAAATGATTTCCTTTTTACTCCGTCTTTCCTTCCCGCTATCAAGGGACAGAGGACTGGCGTGACCATGGTTTTCGGCAACTAGATTTTAGTATGTTCCGTTTACCCGCGATCGACTCCGGCCAAAAGTCAGTGAGCGTCGCATGCAACAATAACGTTAGGAACCTTTGAAGGCTACCTATCGAGTTGCGACCCCGTAAAAGCGACGTTAATCGTGAAAACGCCGCTGGGTCCGGGAGCAGTTCAATCGTGCTACCGGACAGTGCAACAGGTTGAACAGCGTCCCGAGATGATTTCGTGTCGATTAAGGTGACCGCCATGGGGTCACTGGACGATATCGTGAACCACGGCACAAAGTGTTCATTGGGAATTGACCGTAGCACCGATGAGTTTTTGACGCTCAGCAGAACGATCCGGGGTGTAAATATGTGAATAGTTGTAAATACTTTCGCGGACTCTGCGGAGTCGGGCGGTGGGTCCGCCGGGCGGTGCGCTCGACACTAACGTCGCTAAGCAACTCGTATTGTTGCAGACGGGCTTTGACAACCGGGCAGCGTACCCGCCGTGTCGAGCAACTCGTGTTGTTACCGAGGTGTGTGCCGTTAATAGTCTTGGCACGGGGTTTCTTTTTTTATTTGGGGATCGGTTTCTAGTCTTGCTGATGCAGATAAACTCGTGCTACGGCGCTTGGCCTCTACGAACATTGCAGTTCAAGGTGGCTGTCCTGCGCGGCTGGGAGGTGCATTCGGTGCTCTCCTTAGTTCGCGTTGGCCAGGGCAGCACGCGGCTCCAAGACTTTTCGAAGTTAGCTCGCTGTGCTATACCTGGCCACAGGCATTTGTGTTTTAGCCTAAGGTAAAAGCTGACATGTTTGGAAAATAACAATGTTGGCGAGCCTGCCAGAACACAGCCCTGCGTCGTTTCAATATCACAAGGAAAGACAGGGTGGCGCATTTGACATTTCATTGCGCCCGCAAATCGAAGCGATTAGGCATCGTTAGCAAAAGCAGCTACAAAGAACTTTGCCTCTTCGAATAGTCACCAACAAATCCATTGTCCGGGGTGACGCGAGTCGGTCTGGTATGTGTACATCCGTGTTCACATTAAGCGGAGTCGTGGCACTATTTTCACAATAACTTCGCGAGCCGAGCCAGTGCGATGCACGTGACTCACGGCAGAAAAGATCCCTTTGTCTCTGCCTCTTTTTATCTCTTGGGCCTTTTGCACCCAGAGATTGGTCGAGCGACCTCAATTGGACGGCTCGACCTTGCTCGGAATTTTCGAAGCTACTTCTTGGGGAAAGAAACGGGCATTTCCTGAGTCATGGGGCCACATCGAGGTGGCATCGACGCCAGGGAGCGTCATCGTCGCCGTCGCCGCAGCGTCGCCGGCCTGCCTGTCCCCCTTCCGATCCCCAGAAGATCCGGCTCCTCGGCTGCTGGCCGAGATGGCGGCAGCCACCCTCCCGTTGCCTGGACTCGTCTCCAGGCCAGCAACACGTGGCATCCAGTCGCGGACGCAAGCTGTGGTCCCGTGCCGACAACAAGCAGCTCGGATCCCGTCACGGACCCAGTGACAGTGCTCGTGCCACATGGTGCGTCCCCAAGGAGAGACGCCCAGCCGCCGTCCTTCCCGTGGTTTTGCGAACATTTCGTCGTGGAGTGGCCGGGCCGTCCTTCCTGCCGAAGCCAGGCCACTACGCGGACATTTCAACGCTGCTCCCGGTAAGCCTGCCAAGAAGCGTGGGCTGCAGAGTTCGACTGCACCCGGCCTTCACTTGCAAGCAGCGAGCTAGTGTTTTTCAGCATGTACCACGCTGATCGTTTTTTTATTTCTTCGTGCTTTTCTTTGCGGCATGGTCTTTTCGCTCCAGCGTTTTTGTGTTTTTGATTTTGTTTTTGAGAGCCGGTAGGCCATTTTATTTTTTAGGCCTACCTTAGCCTTGAGAAGGGGGGAGTGTGGGAACCATGGGGTTCCCTCTATCCCTATCTAGGCCTAGATTCAAGCAGGCCGTGGGAGTCGCCGTCACCAATGGCGTCGGCCTCCCGGATACAAGGAACCCGAAGGGGCCGGCTCTCCCTTGTCCATTTTGGGTGAATGCGCCTTCGGCACACCCGTGAGAGTTATAATAGACGCGACTGCTAGCGGCCTCCCCGGGCGCGTCCATTCTCCGAGGCTACATAAGCTGGCCCTGAAGGAGTGCCAGGGGCTCTCGTCGGCGGAAGCCCTGGCTCTACGGAGCTCGGTTTTTCTTTGTGGGCTTCCGACTTCCCGTGAATCTGTCTAATGCGGCAGCGCGGGAAACCGATCGGGTGATACTGGCAATTGAGCCAGCGCCCAGACTTTTTCTGTCGTAAAAGCGAAGCGTGTTGGCATCTGAGTCAATAAACACGTCTTTATCCGGACCAATGGAACCTTCTTTGTGTTTCTACGTGGTACCCCCAAAGGGGAATCCCACAAAGCATATGTCTTAAAGACCGACCTACGAAAACTTTTTCGAACATCCTTCTCGCCACCCTTTCGATTTCCCCCTCTCCCACTCTGCTCTCTGGACGACGGGGGACTCCTTTTGTTGGGATGGGACAAGCTGGGATAAGCTCATTATCTGGGGTTCACAAGGGGAGCTGCGGTGGCGGGGTGGGGGGCGATTTTGTATCTTCTAGGCCTCAAATAACGCGGGCGAATCTTTCCTTTTGTTGCATTTCACTTCTCCGCTTCCGCAAATTATGAATGTGGTAGGTTGGTCCAGTGGCTTAGAGCTCACTTTTTGAAAGGAACCGAGAATCAAAACGGACCAGTACAAGCTGAACTATGCAAGATGCTTGAAGAGAGCCTGTCGTAATGAAAATGAACTGCTCTAATGTGGTAAGTCGGGTCAGTCGGTTCATAATTTTTCATCCCCTTTTGAAACCCTCCGAAAAAACAAGAAACCAAGACAAGCTGAGTGACGCAAGACGTATCGTTCAGGTTGTCCCGGTTTTTTATGTCCTTTCGGCGCTCCTCAAAACGCACAATGTTTGGTTTCTATAAACGCTTTTTTTATTTTCGCACAGAAATAAGACAAAAATACGTAATAATTTTTCACTCCAGTGCAATGCAATAGAGACTTCTATTTCCAACGAGCTTCTTTCCGCCATGCTTCCAAGTCATCCTGCAGGCCACGAATGTTTGGGCACAGTGATTAAAACATTTACATCTAAATCGACATGCACTATAAATCTCGTACTTTCTCTTAGAAGCAGCATATTAATTGCACATGAATTCCCCCAGCGTCTTGCCTTCAAATCGCGTGGAAGGAAAATGGAAATACCCCGGGCATGATTTGTGCAGAAGGCTAGATTCAATGTCGCCTATAATTTCTACAAACTCCCTGACAGAACTCATGTTTACAAACAATCCGGAGCGCCCCTAGCGGACGCCACCGGCGCGGCGCATGCGCGATGGAGTCTGGGCAAGAAGCTCGCTGTCGCCCATAAACAAACCATTGAAAAGCGATGTTGTCGGCGTCGGTGTGAGCCCCCTGCCCATTTCCGCGTTCGAATCGTTGATTCTACGTCTTCCTGGCAATGTCTGAATACTTGAGCGGCCTCAGCGAAATTACCGAGGCTCGTTATACCGCAAAACGTCGCGTGAAAAATGTGACATGCGGCAATTCATTCCGCGTGGACGCCGCAGAATGTAGGCTAAAACCTGATTCGCAGTTGAGATGGTCGACGTCGATACTGTAAATCGCAAGCAGAATCGGACTAAGTGAATCAGCAGGCATAACAAGTCGGTGATGGCCACTGGTAACAGTGATCAACATCTCCTTGTATCTTCCGTTTACATCGAGCCTGCTTACCAGCCTTCAAACTTAAGTCTTTTGACGCCTGCACTTACTTCTTATCGCAAGTACCGGGCCAACATTTGGTATACGGGCCGATGTCATCTGAAAGAGCAGACGGCAGCAGAAGCGTTTGAAAGAGCAGACGGCAGTTCGAACGATCAAGCGGCCGTTCGAGCTTGAAGACGCACTGAAAATAGTCCGCAGGTTGTCTGCACAACTTGACGGTATTCCGGCGTTCATGTTAGAACAAAACAAATAAATCTTATGACCATAAGTGTCCGTCAATTCAACCCAAAGTGCTTCCCGCCCAAGCAATCGTGGCACGACGGCGTCTGGTTTTCCCTTTTCACGGCACATATCTTCGTTTTCGGACGAACCGTGCACATGAAAACTGATCTTCAATCCTTTATCGACTCTTTTGGTACAGCCCCAGCCGCGGCGTTTTGACGAGAAGGCAGGTTTTTGTCAGGTTCCTTTCAAAACAACGCAGGAATACACGTCTCACATGGGGACTTCCGTCCACAGCCCCAGACCGGAAGTGCGCCCGACGCGCCACCACCGCGCCATGACGTAACGGAGATGAGTTCGTGTATACACTGGAGTCCTTTCTCAAAGAAACAAGGTTTTGGTGGAAATTCGTTGCTCGGCCACTAATATTTTAGTTGCGCGGGGAAAAAGAGAGAGTGAGAGAGGGAGAACGCAACAATTTCCGCAGGTTGACTTTTTTGTTTTGCAATTGCGACATTTTGTTGTGTTTAGGTATGCTTTTGTTTATGGTGCTACAATATGGTGTAAACAATTTTACGCACTTCCCACAAATATTTCATCGCCAACGACAGCTGTAAAGTATTACGCCCTGCCTCGGGTGCTTTGAGCCTTACGCACTGGAGCGTCACAGGAGCGAGTATTTCCGCAAAATAAATACGAGGACCTATTTCTCCCTTTGAATCGATCACTTCTGTGGCATCACGACGAACACACTTTCATCATGAAATCATACCAAATATTGATTGATGATGAAATTGATTGGGTCCCAACAGTAGAGCCACCTTATTTAGGTTGCAAATAAACTGAACGTCGTTCATGCGATGTGTTTACTTCCACGTTCGAATGTGTTGAGAATGAGTAGCTAAAAACCGCAGTCTGCAGGCTGATTCATGGAGTGGCCTGATATCTCCCCAACTCGGAAAAGGGGGGGGGGGGGGGGGGAAGGAAGAAATGGGTGGTTGTTGTGGGAAGGTGATAATATTTATTCTCACTCAGGAGAGTCGCCGGTCATTAAAAAGTCGACTCGCTCATAACGGGAAAGCCTGTGGGGCCACATCTATAGCAGCTATGAGTAAAGTGTGGTACTCAGCTAGGTTACTGAGAAGTTTTGATAGTGCAAACGATGGGACGCTGTGTAGGAGGATGAAGCAAAGACCTATCTTACGACTGCGCCGTCTTCATTAGAAGCCAGAATTTCGGTTTGCATCTTCCACCCTCCTGACGCCAATCTTTCCAATATTGGATAAATCCGGTACAGCGTTGATCTCGCGAGCCCGCGCCAATATTTAAAGGTCTTTATCAAGTTATAAAACAGTCATCAAGCAGAGATAAGGAAGAATAAATACGCAAAATAGTGCAAAATGGTAATGAACAACCTATTAGAGGGGATATATGCTTCGAATAGTAATGAAGAGATTTGGGAAAGCCACTTGATTTATATGTTTCGGAAAGAAATGTATTATCGACGACCTGAACCCTTTATTGCGCAAGCCAATCCTTGTGCAGACACGGTAATGGTTCCAGCAAACGCGCGATGCCAGAGGGCAGCTGCTGGAACGATCCCAGCATACCGCGGCCCCTCGATCTCCACCGACCGAGCGGCCTCGGGCCTGCAGCTCATGTAAAAAAGCGTTCGGTCGCGCTGAGTCTTGCGGATTGAGCGTGCCCGCGTCAATGAGGGAAGAAACCAGGAAGTCTCAAAGTCGTTGTGGCGCTCGCAGCTAGCCGCTCATTATGAGCTTTTTGAAGATTATCCCTACAGGAAAAGCCGACACAAAAGGAGCCCCTGCCGTCACGTGACTTATAGAAGAGGGTGAAAAGAGGAGGGACGCGAGGGGCATTTTCCTACCTTGCGGAAAATGGTTTCCTAGGTCGGTTTTTTTTAATGAGAACTGCACTTCATTTTCATTATTGAGAAAACATTGCAGTCCTCTTCATTATCATCTAAGAAGACCACATGCCAAATACGACACTCAAACCCGATTATATCGAACCCGGTTAATTCAAGCTATCCTTTTTATCAAACTATTTGTGAACGGACTAGTAGCTGCAATAAAAATGCATAGAGAAAAATGCGGTTACATTTAACCGCATTTTTCGCAGATCGAACTGCCAAGAGCGCCGTTTAGCTCTGCAAGCTGCCTTTCCCCCAACGCTGCTATCTCAATGTGTGAAAGCCAGCTTGCAGAGAATGCTGGCTTTTTTTTCCCTTTTGGGCGGTGGCGTCGAACGCCCAGAAGAAAAAAAAAAAAAAAAAAACGGAGGCAGTGGGAGAGGGTGAGTTGGTGAGAATTAGAAAAAACGATGAAGCGGCCACTGAATAGCCGCGGGGAGCGTCCCTAACTGCATACAGGCGCTCCTTCGAGAGTAAACAACTTTTCTAAATGTGTTGTGCTTGTTCGTTGTCAGATTCATTAAAACGTTTTCATAGAATTACCCACTATATCGAACTGGTAGACAGTTTTTTGCGAGTTCGATATAATCGGGTTTGACTGTACGATGAAATCTCACCTAAATCTCCATGAAAAGGGCCCGTAAAAGTTTATACGAGCCATGTCGCCGATATCTGCTAATTTTAGGGGGCAACAGGTCCGCAATTAGCAGCACAGTGCAGTGTTAGCGCCGCCAACATTGACCCACTATGTAGATACATTCTCACGTTTCGCAAGTTTTTATTTCTCCAGGCAAAGCCAGTCGTTTGTTAGCAGCGTCTCCTCCCATTATTGGCCCAGCGGTGTCCACGTGATAAGCGTGAACACGGATGATTCCAAGGACGTGTTGTCTGGTTCTCCTCCGTTACAATATCTACGTTTTGCACGCAGATATCGTAACACGATATGCGTATACTCTGCTGGTTTATTTAGTAGGGCATTATTTACTAGCGTTTACGAGATATTGTTTCGAGAAAACGTGACTTTGTTTGCGATTAAGTGTAGTCTAAGGCCGCAGTGACACAGACATCGTGGGACGCTGAGCAAACGACACGCGCGCTCAAGAGTCTGTGCCGCGCTGTATGGCCGTTCCAGCCTAGAGTAATCACATGATCGTTAGTACCATGTGATTTCTGTCACGTGGTCGTGTCTTCGCCGTCTCTGCCAATGTTGCCCGTCGGTTGCTTTGTTTCGAGGTCGGTCTCGACACATGTGTGAAGCAAGATTATACAAACAATATACCGCTATTTCGCGAAACAAGATAGCGATCCCATACTTTTCATAATGAAGCGCAGTTGCAGTGTTCTTTAAGTATGATTATAACGGGCATATGAGGTGATCATCTCACAATATGTCACGACGTCCCTACAAGACAAATCACGCCACAGATCACCCATATGATGTCACGATCTATAGAAGGTTAAACTGAACGTAGCACCTTCACCCCATATGATGTGATTGTTCTCGTTATGAGACAAAACAGGTGACCTAATTCATTTTCATGATTCCACGTGGCAAACCAATGCAGAGCGTCTGTGGGCTTATTGTCAGGGTGAAGGACCCCACCAAGACCTCTACCGATCGTCGCAAGGCTACCATGACTGCAACAAGTAGCACAGCATAATATTGTAATTGGTGATAACTAAATTTATAGTCGTCTTGATCATTCCCATAAGCACGGAGAATGCACAGAATCTGTTGTGGCTAAGCTGTGCTAAGCTGCACACATAGTATAATCCAAGGCAATTTGACCTGCGACAGCGGAGTTGGCGGCCACAGCGACGAATCGCCATATGCGGCTTTGTGCTCGCTTTTTCGCGTTGGGAAAGAGGGTATCGCGACACTTCATTTTTTAGCACCGGGGGAGAGGAGATGAAAGGATCCGTCGCGCTCGGGAGTACGGCTCAAGAAATAATATGAAATTGGTAGCCATTATCCGAGATAGTCTTTTGAATACAGTTTTTATCAGGCGGTCAATTTCAATCGTGTATCTTCATTCAAACTTTAGAAAGCAGAATGTCCTGTTAACTGAGCGAAACAAAAAGAAATGGCCCGAGGATTAGCAAAAATAAATGACTGCTATAATAAACACACACACACTGAAATGATTATTCGTCCTCCTATTAGACACATGTGCTAAGAAAGCGATGATTGGTACGCAGGCTGTATACCACAAGCAATTCATAAAAAAAAAACATTAAAACAATAAAATCACAACTACAACAGTAAACAAGAACGTTGTGTCGTGTCTAGTTTAATAATCAGTGTGTTTACCTGTTGGCAAGATGATAGATTGAACTCGTGGCATCGTTCCCAGTGTGCAAAGCAAGCGCCGTGCCCCACGAGGCATTTCTCATGGTCCGCCCGCGTTCACCTTGTCTCAGCTCACAGTGCCTCTGACTGTACATGTGTGCTGCACAAGGCAAAATTAACAATAGATTCACAAAAAATATCAAATAGTAGTAAATCATAACTTATATAAGACACAAATTATGTGCACAGCTAAGCACAGCATAGCCACAACAGATCCTGTGCCCTTCCAGGTTGATCAAAAATACTTACTTTATTTATAGCTGAGGACAAAATCTAGTTTGTAAATAAAATAGGCACCCACCTCTCAGAGCGTCAATTTTTTCGGCTATAAGGGGCTTCTTCTCTACTGCACTTCCTTTGAGGAGACGCCTGCAGGCTTGACCTAACACACTTCTATCGAACAGCTCCACAGTCTCTTATAGTGATCGGCCGACCATCCTGAGAATGTGGCCAGGGGTGGCAGCCTTTTCTAGGGCCTGTGTGAATGCTGCCTCTCGCATTTTAATTCCATGTCCAAGATGAATCTGCAGTGTGTAACATTGACAAGCAAATGCATAAAAAGAAAAGATATAAGGGCAAAGCCAATAGGGTTCTCCACTTTCATATGCAATGATGTTCCTGGATTGTTTTAGCCAAAATGCTGAAGTGTACATATATATAAAAAGATTGGCAAAATAAAGGGGCGCTCCCTAGCGTTCTCAGATGGCCCAGTTAAGTCCCTAACTGAACCTATGTGCTCTAAGCGTCCCAATAGTCTAAAAGTTACAATCATGTGCGGCTTATTTCACTATTACAAATGTGATCATGGATAGCGTATGGGGCTGAACCGAATAAAGTCGATTGAGGTCGAACGGCGAAAGATGCTCGTAAGTCAATCGCGAGCGACGGCTTCCCGCGCAGACGAACAGGACTGCTTGTCCGCACGTGAAGCCATCGCTCGTCATTGTCTGATGAGCCGCGTTCATTGTTCGCCTACATTCCGCCGGCTTTGGTGGCGCCATCTGCACGTCTTAGATTCATTGTCTTTTATCACATTTTCATTAGTGAAAACAGCCATACATGCTTGTAACTTTCAATTTTTGGGATGTTAGAGCTAAGATGGCCTATTTATGGCCGAGTTACGGCCAGAAATAGGCCATCTTAGAAAGCTCCCGAGCGACCCTTTAGGAGAAGGAATTTCAGCTTTGGAATATGCATTAAAGGGATACTGAAGCGAAACTTGAAATACAGCTATTATGGCAAGAAATAGGTTTAATATGATCAATGATATCCGTAATTCATAATCGCGCGTTTGTATTTTGAACGGATGGCTATATTTTTCACCCTGAGGGGCCCGATTGGGCGCGCACTCGAAAATCAGCCTTCGGAGAGCCCGATACGTCTTGGGATATTCGGCGCATTCGTGACGTCACTTGCGCCAGACGGGAGAGGCTACGGCGTGGATGTTGTGGTTACGAGCGTTGCCACTTGGTGGCGCGTCGACGATTTACAAACTGTGACAACGTGGCTGTTTGGGGTGTACAAGGGCTGCACGCACGCTGCACCACGGCAACTCGGCAACCACGGCACCACTGACAAAACCAGCTCGGAGGCCGGATTCTCAAAGCGAACTTACGACGAAGAAAGTACGTACGACAAGTTTGAAAGAAAGCCCGTATTCTCGAAGCGAAATTGTCGTAACTTTTACGCAGGTTACGACAGAGTCCTACGACAGCTCCGAAATTGTCTTACGCATTTTTTACGATCAAAGCCGCATGGCCGACAGCGTCGCTCAGTTACATGGTCGCGACGACCAACGGACATTTTTTTTTCTACGTGCTCTTCTCGCGCGTCCCAACTTCAACCAGCAAGAAAAAAGGAAGGAGTACTCGAAACAGACCACGACGAACAAGAACGCTGGATCCACAAACACCTGAGAAAAGCTACAACGGCCACGATTCCACCGACCAAGCGAGCTTGGCAGAATATAGTACACACTAAACTTTTTTACACCCCTTAGGGGTGTAAAGCACTTGTCCCAGGAGGAGCACCCTTTGAGGGTGCAAACGAGCACCCCTGTGCCAAAGCACCCTATAGGGGTGTGAAGTAGTATAGGGTGCACGGTGCAATGCACGCCAAACCAAGGCTGCTGATGCTGATTTTAATTGGTGTTTGACGGTGATTCATTCTAATCGAAATAGACTTTTGTAAAACAAATTTTATGTTATTTACACAGATGATCTCGTTACACATGAGCACTTTGCCAAGCCGACACTTTGTACGGGCAGGGTGGCACTAAAAGCGGACTATCATCTCAAATTAGTTGATTAACTTTTTCAATTAGTGGTTTGTCAGCTGTTGCAAAATTGAATACAGTCACCTCCTTAAACCAGTCATTTTTTTATAAATCCTGAAATGAGCAGACAGACCAAAAAAAAAAAGAGAAAATATTGTTTCACCAAAGGCAGCGGTATTGTAGTGGTCCAGAAAGTATTGTATTCTACAACCTGTATTGTGTGCAAGAATCTTTCTGAATCTTTTTTTCTGAGGTTAGTGTTCATGTCATGAAAAATAAGCTGGTCTGAGGTGACTACCTTCATTTTCACAATATGTGCTGGTGCCATCAAACCAGTAGCTAAAAAGCTAATTGATGGATTTTAGGTAATAAGTCCACCTTGCCATCTTGCCTGTATAAAGTGTCTGCAAGGACAAGTATAACTCAAGGACAAGTATAACTCAACTGTAAAAAGATAATTTGCATAAAACAAAAGTTTTATTTTAGAAGAATCTGTTTCGATGAGAATGAATCACCCTGTATCTCAGCACCTGTCAACCTGGGTTCAGTATACCAGCATGGTGGAAAATCTGCCTAAAAAACACGGACAAAGAAGGAAGCACACATGACCCCTCGAGGCGTAACTTGCAACTGAACTTTACTGAGTTACGCCTCGTCCTGTGCAAGTTACGCCTCATCCTGTGTGCTTCTTTCTTTGTCCGTGTTTTTAGGCCTATTTTCTACCATGCATAAGTACCAACTAGCCCAACTCACAGTTTTAATTCAGTATACCAGGTATGGCAACCAGAAAACCACAAAGTATGCAGAGCAGATAACTGAAGAAATAAGGAGAGATGCAAAAGTACAGTGCCAGCATAGGACCTTGTTACGAAAACTGTATTCACTATTTGATATGTGTGCAATGCATCAACACACATGCTACTTGAAGTAGCTGTGCATTAGATGCACTGTCAGATAATGAAGGCAAGATATGCATGGCAGAAAAGGTAATATTTCAATGTGAAGCTTCAAACGGAATTTACAGGAAAATCTTGCGTGATTTAAGTTTTACTTCCCACAAAGTTTGAAAGGAAAATAAAAAAAATAGCACAGAATTTGTTCCATGCCTAAAGCTTCTGAATTTATTAATTGCTCGATGGTCTTAATACTCGTATACTTCCACAAAACAGATCAAAGTTTTCCTCATGAATAGATCAGTGGGAGGCATTCTGAAACATCATTTTAAAGAAGGAGTCTGCCACCGATCTTAATGTGTCATTAAAAGTGTCTAATTTTCAAACTGCCAAAACTGAAGTGTGATATGCCCCACATGCATAATGAGCACGTGCTCATGCAAACTATGCAATGTTAGAAAGTGTATGGTACAAATATAAATAACAAGGAGCTTAGCTTGTTCAATACTGACACTTGGTCCTTGCATCCTGCTCTCGCTCGTCGGTCATTTGCCTCGCATATGAGGTGGTTACAAGTTGTCATACTTGGTATGCCGTAGTACCTGTACACTTTCGCCCAAGGCATGGCGAGTGGCATCAGCTGCATACAAACAGCATGTGATAAAGCTGCAAGTAAGTAAACATTGTTATGAAACGAGAAAAAAAACTGAAAAGAAAACTAAATTAATAACTATTTATTGAGATATTATGTGAGCACAAAAAATAATGAGGTATGTCCACCACACACTTATCAAAATACAATACTTGAGGCATTCTATTAAATATCACAACATATATAGGCCTAGATGCTAGTAAAAATCGAGAAAAAAAATTGAGTCAATATATATTGACTCAATTTTTTTTCTCGATTTTTACTAGCATCTAGGCCTATATATGTTGTGATATTTAATAGAATGCCTCAAGTATTGTATTTTGATAAGTGTGTGGTGGACATACCTCATTATTTTTTGTGCTCACATAATATCTCAATAAATAGTTATTAATTTAGTTTTCTTTTCAGTTTTTTTTTCTCGTTTCATAACAATGTTTACTTACTTGCAGCTTTATCACATGCTGTTTGTATGCAGCTGATGCCACTCGCCATGCCTTGGGCGAAAGTGTACAGGTTAATTTGAGGAAGTGCTGGGCGGGCGTCACTCTCAGTCTTGGGGAGCAGTTCCTCAGGTTCCCATAGGTTGGAAGCTGCCAGCCAAACTGAGTCAGGCCTGCCAGCTCTGCAGGAAATGTAAATTCCATTCTTTTAACGTAGACACCCACGTTTTGTGTGTACCTGAAAAAAGCTCTAACAGAGAGGAAACGCAATTATTGGCACTTTCTGAATGCATCTTTTTTTTTTTTTTTTGCTGAGTACATACATAAAAGTCACACTGTCACACGCTATTGTACATTCAGTGGTGCAGCTTAATTTATGATGAGCATTTTTTATATAACTTCGAGCATTTAGAGAAAATATACAATATAATGGGTCGGACATAAATTGTTCCTATGAACTATCCTATACATTTACACATGACCTGATACCATAAAAGCTATAGAGCAGGGAAGGCTCTACTGCATCAACTACAATTTTATAAACAATTGAAAGTTAGCATTTATTTAATTTATTACTATTGGCTATTAATCTTTGACAGAAAGAATAACTGTACGAGTTGGTACGTTGGTAGTCTTTCAACTCCATCGAATATTCAGGTTCTTTTCGCATTTCTTCATGCTTTTGATTTTTCTAGCTGCTCTGCTTTTTGTAGCGGCTTTCGCCGCCCACTAAAAAACGTGACATCCAAACTTACTTTATTTACATCACACAATCATAAACTTCGAAAGCGTGCCGCTTTGGCATACGCAAAGAGACCGCGCATCTCGACGGCACAGGCATAAGCATAGGCAAGAAATCATGCTGCTCGCTCTTGTAACGTTTTTCTCGCTCCCGCTTTACGAAACGAATCGGTGGCGAGCGGCTGTTCAGACCACACGGCAGAACCAGCATGACCTGTGATTGCTTTAACTGCCGTCATCAGACTGCACTTGAACGCTCCGCAAAAGCGTCGTCAGCCGAACGTCGATAGAACGGCGCCCAGAACAGCATCTCGGTTCCGCCGCACGCGAATCTTTCTCACGCTGCCGAGCGAGCCATAGGTTTTGAAGAAGGCACGCTCTTTTCAAATAACGAAATAACACCGGCCAGAAGCATTGTTAGAATCAAGCATAGCTTAGAAAGCACATGGTACACGACAAAGTTTGAAACAGCGGCGCACTTCGCAGAAACAAAATAGCTCACCGGCGCTTGCAGCAGTGTCCACGGGCTGTCCGCCACTTGCGTTGGTAAGACGCAGCGTCTCCCAGCTCTCAGTCATCGCTTGCTATTCTTGAACACGGCATTCGCAAGGAAGATATCTAAAATATCTGCTAAAACGGCTAAAACGTAAAAAGGAAGCGATCCTCGAAGCGTGCGGAGTGCCAACGGTCAGTGCCAAACGGAGGCTGATTGCAATAGCGATGGTCTTGCGCAGTTTTCAAAGGGCTCTTTTTGAAAACGAAACTAAGCAAATTAGTATTATATTACTACTAATATGTCACTATAATGTTGTAAAAATTGACAAAAATTTAGTCTACCTTAGGTGTTACCTAAACTTTAGGTTTTATCTAAACTGTTTTATCTAAAGTTTATGTTTTCTTTTTCAATACGAAACCGAAACTATCTGAAGCAACATTTCGTTTGTTGTAGTTGTTTCCGTGCGTGTGTGCGTGCATGCGCCCGTGTTCGTCTGCGCGTGTGGATGCGTCCGCGTACTTGTTTGTGCGAGCGTCTGTGCTTGTGCGTGCGTCTGCGTCTGCGTGCGTTTGCATGCTTGCGTACGCGCGTGCTCGCGTGTACGTGTGTGTCTGCACGCGCGCAAGCATATCTGTTTGTGCGTTCTATTGAACTACGCCAGCAAGAAGACCAATTGGATGTCCCTGGACACTGTAATAAACACTAAATGATATTATTATTATTATTATTATTATTATTATTATTATTATTATTATTATTATTATTATTATTATTATTATTAGTGAAATATGCCAGCGCGAAGTCCAGTGGTTCTTCCTTAACTCTGCAGTAAACAGTAGTTGATTGAATTGACTGCTTGATTGAGCTCTATTTTTGCCGGTCGTAATTTGAGACAGATGCCAATCGGCCACTTCCGCGAATAGGGTGAACATCCGTGGCTCTTCTAAATGTCGCGCTTCGAACGTACCTTGAGAAGTCCGACGCCTTGATTGTCGCCATTTCAGCAGTTTGATTACCAATATGATCAGTTCAAATACAGTATGTACAGTTCAAATTCTGCTACAACCAGATAATTTTTTTTTATATGGTATGACGACGATTTGAGCCCGTATAGCAGGCGACATACAACTTGTGCGGTTTTCAATAGAAAACTTTTGCACTTAAAGTAGAAAGCTCAAGATTACTGTTTTCGACAGAGGAGGGACTCGTACATGAGTCTTTAACAAAGTGGTAAATTTTGAAAAACTAACACTTCCTTTTTTCTGGTGTGTTTCTCCGCAACTCACCACAAAAGTAAAACAAAGTCACATATTAAATTAAAAAGAAAAGACTGCAAAGAGTTTATGTGGAACAAGTTTTTAGTAAGTGGAACAAATTTAGGCGGAGCAGGTGATCAGCCAACTCTGAATGTACGTGTTCCATCTAAAAAAACAATTATAAAAAGACAAAAGAAGTGTTCCACTTAAAACCGTTTGATCCGCTAAATATTTGCCAGGACTAAGTCAAAATTAGTGGAGCGCCAGCCTTATGCAAAAAATAACTGGAACCTAAGTTGAACAAGATTAAGAGTGTATATATGCCTCACGCTTTGAAGGTGCGTTCAAGAAGCTTTCGTGTTTACCGGGAGTGCGCTATTTCTATAATCCTAAATAATACTAAGGGCACGCCTAAATTATACTTGAAGTGTCTACGGTTGCTTAGAGCGTACTTGGAGTAGGCTAGTAGTTATATGATCTAAACATACTTGACAAGTTGACTTGGATCATAAAACGGCTCCCGCATGCCATATACTACTATTCTACTTTTTATAATATTCTATTACACTCCCTGCCTTATTTACAATATACGAGAAGTATGTCGAGTATACTTTTATTACGCTCTTTTTCGCTAAGGAAATGACGGTGAGACAGAAACGACTACGTCACATATATCAGCACAACATCAGACGCTCCAGTTTTTGAATTGTGATGAAAAGGCAAATGACTATCTCAAAACTTGTTGCATTTTCAGATATTGTTTCAAATAAGTTAGACTTTAAGAATGGCTCCATTTAAAGCTTCAATTGCAATATGGCCCATTAAAGTAATAAAAAACTAACAGATATTGGTTAATTAGTCAACATATACAGTGACGTTTATAAATTTATCTAATGTACGCTGAGCCCACTTATATACACTGAAGACGGCATCCACATATCTATCGCCTCCTTTTTTTCTAAATTACGCTAATGTTAAAAATAAAGAACCCCCCTGCGCGAATAACTGAGCACCCTTCCAACACCCTTCCAGCACTCAGCACCCCTCGCAATAAATCGGAAGGGTGCTCGCGCCCATGCACCCTCGCGCTCGTCGTTAGGGGTGCTAACCCTGCAAAAAAAGGGTGCTGAACGGCTAAGTGAAGGGTGCAAACCCCTTGCAGCACCCTTAAAGGGTGCTGTAGCACCCTTAAAGGGTGTAAAAAAGTTAAGTGTGTAGGCCTAGCAGCAACACCGACTCGACGCACCGTTGCTCCGGCGGTCCTTGGCCAAGACCGTCTGCCCACGACCGGCTGGCCTGCTGAATGGAATATGCCCGCGCGACCCTTGTGGACCCTTCCCGGGTGAATAGTTTGATCCCTGAACTAAATTTCAGAGGTCGATCTTTTCCCCTTGTCATCTCGATCTCTTTGTTTTCCGAGGCAGCGGAGACGAACGCTGTCTTCGAAAAGGGACTCTCATTGGTTCAATCTCCTTGTTTTGTGTGATATAGAGCTCAAATAAACGCCATACGGATTACGTTCGCAACACGGTATGTACACTTTGTTATTAGTATGCCATTTTTATTCTGACATGACGCTACGTCACTGTCGAGCTACAGCAGTTCGTGGGAGCTGCGCGATGTCGGTCCAACCTTTCTTTGCCGAATGTCACGTCAGTATCGAGTAGCAATCGTGAAAGATCGGTCCCGAAGCGCTTATCGAAACGCGGTCTAAAACAGAACGAATCCAGCACTTCGATCAAACGCGCGCGTCCGCTCCGAGTGTGAACAGGTATTTGCGTGGCTCTTGCTGACACGCTCGTAGTTCAAACGTGTCCTTTTTAACGTCGGCTCGCGACTCGCACCAACTAATACCGGCCGTGCCAGAAGCGTGCTCGCGTGTTGTCGTGCATAGAGCCGCAACGAGAACGAGCTCACTGTGGCCAACTACGCTTAGGCTTTCTCCGCCAAGGCTTTGCAAACGCGTTCAGGCCTAGGCTAATTCTGCCGGCACGCCGTATTTCCGCAGAACGGCGCTGCTCCTATGCCACAAGTGATGTCACGAGAACTTCCCACCATCCACCAGATGTGAAGTTGAAATCGTTTATATAGTTTTAAAATTAGTTCTCCTGTGTTTTACAGCGCGATATTGATATTTCCGAGGTGATGCCTGTCCCTAGCCCACATTTATGCAAAAATATGGGCGCTAAAATTTCGTTTCCGTACCCCTTTAAGAAAGGAGGTTCATTATTGCTATAGACATAAAATACTAATAATGAGATAAAAAAAGTGTTTTTTGTTCTTTTAACAAATATTATATTGTAGGAACCCTTTAAAGAACCGTTTGACAATTTTTAAATTCCAAATTACAAAGTACAGAGGAAGCATACTGCTGTGCACTCCCATGTTTCGTACCAAGACGCGCAGTCTCGGGCAGCCGAGCAATGTAAACAAATAAATACCTTTCGCTCCACTCCATAACATGACGTGATAACGAAAACACGAATGAGTGTGCCATCACCATAGCTCGCTACCTCCCCTTTCTGTGTTCAGAAATGGACCTCCATATGTCTCACCTCTGCTTTCATTGCTAGTCCATACGAGTGAAGCGGGCTAGCTTACTAGCCCCTGGATATGTATCATCGGCACTGCTATATTGTAATTCCTGGGACACGGCTATCAGATAGCACTGTTGTCACTATCATCTGCATGTGCACTTTTTTGAAAGATATTTCACCGTCTCGTGCTATGGCCGGATTCGCCAGCGTCTATGAATCATTGCTCGGCTGTTTGAAACCTTTAATGTTCAAAACTGCATAGAAAGTGAAACTTGTAAATCCACAGCCAAGTATTAAAAAAAAACAAGCTATGTAGAAACATACTGAACTTTTACTTGTACTCTTCCATAAACTCCATCGTTGATTCATAATATTAGTCCACTCTTCCCAAATGTGCAACTGTTTGTGTCACTGTAACAGCGGTGGAGTAGGAGTTGGTAAACAACATGCTTGGCCAGCGAGCCGCAAAAATAGTGGGACACGTCGATCCACCGTAGGCATTTTCAGATGGGCATGTTAGTGGCAAACAAGGAGACAATTTTCCATTTATCCTTAAATAATGACCCACCTGACAGAGCAGAACCTCATGGCTATGTCCTCAATTTATACATCTTTCCGGTTATTACGTCCAGAGACGATTGTCCAGTTGAGCCCCGAGGTAACACACTTGCTAAGTTCCTGTTTGTTACATTTGCATTCAAGCCTGTTATACTGGCCGTAAATCACATTTTTAGTCGAGAAGTAAGCATTTCACGAGTATAATGTTTTGCATATATAGGATGCTTAGAACCCGGCGAATGAGTTATCTCAAAGAAAACACGATCTCAGAAACGTTTTTAGTGCACCTTTAAGTAAGTACCTGTGTTTGTCTCTTTGTGTGCCTGCCTGTTTGTTTCCTTGTCTTTTGTGCCGTTAGTCTGTTCTCCAGAATAAGCCATTGGAGTTAAAACGATCGACAAAATGCCTTGTAGGCCCAGGTGCGTACCTCACCATCCCGGACAGCAAAGAGAGGTGGCCAAGAGGAGGTCACAGCCTCACCAGGTGAAGTAGCCACAGCAGCGCCTAGGAGAGCATATTGAAGGTTAGATCGAGGGTACGAGTGACATCAATATCTTGAGTTGCTTATGCGTTTAGGACATACTCTAGCTTTAAAAACAAAACAAGTTAGCCACACCACATACTCCCAAATGACATGCAATGCAGTATAAATAAATCACAATATTTTTTCACGACATCAATGTAGCCCTATGCTAAGGGGCAATGTCAGTCAAATCATTCAACCCCATTTCTTTGTTGTAGTAATTGCAGGAAGCATGCATATGCCCGAACAAAAACGTACGCTACAGTTGCTAATTGGGTTGCATTTCAACATATTTCAGTATTGCATTCCCTCAAAATGTTTCGCATTTTTACCTCACCAGCAAAACACGTTCACTTCTTTTAGGATTTTCAGACCATCAGCCAATCGCTTTCACTTGTTTTATAATTTGTGACGACGCAAAAGTTTGGAGGTAGTGTCATCTCTTCCTTGAGGTACTTTTAGTGAGGTGACACGAGGGTGCTGTGGTCACTACCATTAATGTGGTATGCTGCTGATGATGTTGCCACAGCCAGGCTGCTTTATGCACTAAATAAATGACGACTACCTTTTGAAATCACGCCTTTAAGATAGCATTGATTCACGTGCGATACTGGCAAGATTACCAACTCTTGTTGTTGCAACTACTCGCATGTCAAGTAAGCAATGACTGTCTTGCGCAATGCTGCATAAAGAAGGCATAAAATGAAGCCGTCCTGTTCTGTCATCAACCACTTAAGTTAAACGTCTGGCTAGTGTAGTGGTATGACAGTGTTGTCGTGCCCACAAAACATCGACTTTCGATCCCTCTACTCCTGTGTGCATAGAGTGTGAAATGCTATTTTCTCGACAATAGAAGGGCCTCAAATATGTGCATAACAGCACTGCACAGAGCTTCTCCTGAACAATTGACTTGCTTTACTAAATTCAGATTGCCGCTGCCTGCCACTACATTAACAGCAGTTTAGATTGCAAATACATAATTAGATTTAGGCCGACCAGCACTGTCACCCTGTCAGTGAAATAATTTCTGCTGTTATACGGATCAAAAACAAACTAAGTGTTGAACGTAAATCTTTCGGTGGGCATTTCCACCTGGTTAGAATGACAATTAATGTAAAAGGAAAACTCTAACCAAAAATAATATGGAGCCCAACGTTTCAAGGCCAGTTAGGTCTTCGCCAGTTTCTTTCCATGTCACGGAAAGAAACTGGCGAACACGCCTTTTATTAGAGTCCTGGTATATTCAAAACAGCCAAAAATAACGTCAAACGCTCAGCTGGGTCAGTTCCAAGCGCCTACGTGTCCGGTTTGCGGTGCATCATGCAGGGCGCTATGAACCATAACACACGTGCACAAACAACGGCCTCTTTAAAGGAGCCAACAACACCGGGCAGTTTGCAAGACGACGACAAGAACGAAAACAGTCACCCGTGAACATGGGGCCGAACTGGCCTTAAAAGTTGGGTCCATAATATTTTTTATTAGAGTTTTCCTTTTTCATTAAATTAAGTGTTGCAACATACAGCCAGAGGCGCCTCGCCCAACGACACTTGTGTGTGTTTGCGCGAGGGTTGGCAGGCATACACAGTAGAATCTGAATACCATGAATCTTTCCACTGCACTTCCTCCCCTCATTGAAATTTTTCCAAATATTAACCAGCAATTCAATTTGGCGCTACACGTTGCGCCATCTAGCGGCTGCAAAATAAAACACTCGGTGGGCCAGGACGACCCGAGTTGCGGAGACTGCGGGCGGGAGCATTTAAACGCCACGTGTGAATGTGGCATTTCGGATCGGTGTGAGCCTTTTTGGGAACCGTTTTTCTTAAATGTAAGTCTCGGCTCCACGTCTCTATGACCTCACCGGGTTCTTGTGACATCTTTCCCACTCCTAGAGTTTCCCCAAAGAATAAATGTCGCTACTGCTGTGTGAAAAACATCCATAGTCACGAAGGTAAATCAAGCGTCAAACTTTAGCGCTTCCCTTCGAGATCTTAGGAATCGACACGGCGACAGAAGCGGATTGCTGCAGTGCGACGCAATAAGTAAGTAAATTTTACAGTAATTGTTGAAGTGAACTAAATAGATCTGGAGGTTTGGAAAGTGGTCTGACGAACTTTGTTTGCAGACTACTCGGCAAAAGAACATTCATATAGGTTGCTTTACAAGACAATTACACCGACATATAGGAAAATATGGTTGGAACAATCGGGCCGATTGTTGGTTCACTCTGACGTCGAGAATCAGGCAATCAAGCCTTCAAGCGAGAGGCCCGTCGGTCCGTTCCGGCACTGGATCCACGTAAAGAACACCTTGCTTGCTTGGCCTTGAGAAATGTTGAAGTTGCGGGCCAGTTCCTTGCCTGCCATCCCTGTCCTTAACCGCACGAGGACCATAAAAAAATCGTCAATCAGACACATTTTCCGTGTGCGGCCCTTGGTCTTACCTGCTGTCTTTCTCTTGCTTAGCCAGTAGGCCATCTCGGCTGCCCGAGGCACAAGAATATTAAACAAATTCAGAAAAAACTGAAAACTCAGGCAGCCCTGTATAATATAAACAGTTTATGGGCTCCTGGATAGTGTTGAGATTAAGCTGCCTGGCTTGCAGGTGGCAAACCTGCATTTCGAGACGTTATTTGTCTGCATGGAGATAAAGAATGACCTGCTGCATTTTCGCAATCTGCAGGTCACGCAGCTTGGAGGCCTCAGGATTCCCAGCCATCATGGTTAGGCCGACAGCGGCATCCTTCATCATTTCTGTAAAGGAAGCACACATAGACACATGAATCGTATGCTAAGTGATGTTGCCCTATTACTCATTAGTAGAATTTCGGAAACCACATTCAGCTCTTTGCATTTAGTCCTACTCTACTGAATTTAGATAAATAATAAGGTTGCGTCTGTACCTAATTTGCTTCAAATTATGTGGCATCAATTAGAAGACACAAATAACCTAATTTTACAATGACACCGAAGATATGAGGTGAGGCAAGGAAAATAATGAAAAATGATGTGCCTCAGTCTGATCCAGCATTAGCATTGTAACCAATATTTTTTTTTTCTTTTTGTAAATAAAAATCTACTAGCGAAACCATTGCCAAGGGGCCTGGCCAGGTCATCGGCTTTTATTGAATCCTAGTTGAGTCACCCCCTACTTCTTCTTGCCCTATTCTTTCTTGATTTACAATTGTTGATTTGGTGCGGCTTGCTTTAAAAATCGGTATGGTGTTCCTTCTCTGTGGAGAACACCAAGTAATGAACTCAACTGTCTTCTTTAAGTATCACATTTCCTTAGTTAGCCCTAAGGCATAGCAGAATGAGCCCGCCATGTTTCCCTTTCCTTAGTTAAACACTAAAAACGAAAACAATGCTTGTCTTCAGTTCATCCCATTCTGCACTGATGCAACCGGAGTACTTTCAACTCCCAGCAAGTGTGACGGAAGCGTGTAGTAGCAAATGTACCAATCACGCTTGTGCATGGGTGCACATCTGCCTTTGCATTTCGTGCTCTAATGTGGGGTGGTTGAGAAGGGCTTGCCCTTGCCTCGACCCTACAGGTAAAGTCGGGTGACACATGTGCAGTGGGTCTACTAAGTTTTGCTAGGCTTGTTCAATTCATGGATAATACACTGCACATAATGTGTCATCTGAATTTACTTGTAAGCTTAAAGTACATTAATGTTTTGCTGGTGCCAAATGGGAGGCAAAGCGCGCCTACACTATACCTTACCTTCGCAATGACTGACAATATTATGAGGGGGAGTGGGTAGCTTTAACTGGTACCCCTGCGGAGAGCTTCTATATACGTTTGCAAGTCCGGCTTCAGGGCGCAGCCATCTTGCTCGGCTGAGGTGCGCTTGGACGCGTCATAATCTGATTACAAAGCCTTGCTAAGGCATCGTAATAAGATTTAGGTTAAGCCCAAGCGCACCCAATTGAGCAAGATGGTGGCTCGCTGAGACCGGACTTGCAAACGTGTATTTTTGTGATGAAATGCAGGGGGCTCGTACATACGTCATGCATTCTCTCTGAGTCAGCTGCGAGACTTACGTACTGCAGCTGAAACGTTGTCATGTATGCAATCCAGTAGCACATTGCACAGGGGTACAGCATCAAGCTCATAATTGGGAGCTAGTGTAGACGGGTGGATATACTGTATTGTCTTTAAATTATCCCGCACATACACAGTCATTCTTTGGTATAGACTTACATAACTTTACTGAGAGAACAGGGGGGGGGGAGTCGGAAGAAATGTTGTTGCATATAACAAATAAAGAAAGCAAACTTCTTTCCAATTTCCTAAGTAGCGTTAAGCTATTTCCTAAGTTCAAAAATGTAAATGAAGGGCTATATCAATCTAAATTATAAATTTTCTTCATGGTTTCACAGTAGCCACCTAGTATACATGCTGGTGTGTAGCAGCAACTCAGAGTCTCATCAGTCAATATTTGTTGTAATGACACAGCTGCCTATAATCCAATCTTTTTGGGAATCCTCTTTTATTTTGCAGTGCCTTTGTAGACCTCGAGGTCTGAACACTCGAGCCAAACAATTAAATTAACACCTTTTATGGAGTCTTGTGTGCATGGATTTTCCACCCCCTCTTCAGGCATCTCCAAAAGGAGGTCACTTGCCAGCTGTGCAGCTACCTGCTGCACACAGGTGGAGACAGCACCACTTCTTGGGGCTGGATTGTTGTTCGAGGAGGACATAAAATTTTAGTGACAAAGCAAGCAAGGCTGGAGTGTGATTAGAGCAGCTTGCTATAATCATATCAGACAAAGGCAATGGGCCAGCTGACAAGTCAAAAGACAAAGAGTAAAGTCGTGGTCACATGCAAGTTTCTTGAACCAATGAGCATAGAGGACAAAAAGCCCGTTTACGCATCTGCTTTTGGGGCAGCCAGAACGTTTACAAACTGCAACAATGTTGCAACCAGTTGCAACGACGATTTGTCATAGCAACGGAGCACCAAGCACCCGGTCGTTTCCAAAATAGCGTGTAGGATCGGGTCGAACGTCTACGGTGCGTTGTGAGCGACTGGAACTACCGAAAGAGGCGACCAATCACGTTTCAGGAAGAGAGCAGTCTCGTATATGCCCGGCAGCCGCGACCCGCTGGCAAGCACGGTGCCGAAGATCAAAGTTGGCGTGGCGTGGCCGACTGAGTGAAAATTCATTGTGCATGTGAAGTGCTACAGTGGTTGCAGTAGTCTAGACGCATGTCCCAATGGTGTACCAACACGTCCTCGAAGAGACGAGCTATTTGGTGCAACGACAACATGACAGAACTTTTGAAATGATTAGTGCTAGCATTCTTGAACGCTTACTTCCCTCATGCAATGTCTAAATCATTTCTCTTTTTAAGTGTGTCGCAACTACATCTGTTTTAACCTCTAGAGAAAAGCAAATTTTGTGCATTGTTCATACGCGGGGCAAAGTAGTTCTTACGAGATTTAGTTATCGGAGGAAAAAAGCGATGCTTTTGGAGTTTGGAACGTGTACGTCTTGATAAGATAACATAAATCTAATCTAGAATGCACCTACACATATCTTAAATGTCCACATCAAGGTTGAAATTAGTAATGCTCCACGAGGAGGCGAACTTTTTTTGCTACGGTTCTTGACGTAAAAACAGGTAGAAAATTATATCTGTTTCTAAAGAAATATGTAGAAGTAGAATGGGGCTAGATTTGTGTCCTCCGCATGATCTGGTGCTCTGTCGGCATCATCTCAGGATAGTGTGTCACCTTACATTCTTTTACTAAGCCCTGTAAACATGATCTCAAGAAAACAACGGAATAAGCCCCGGGTCTAATAATGATACTTTAGTAGCAACAACTGAGTTAGTAGTCCATCCTTACCTTCGGGCAGTGGCTCTTCGTTCGAAATACCCGTTGAGATCGAGCACGGAGCTGGGTTTCTGCCGGAACCTTCTGTAAGGGGGTCGGCAACTGGGAGCTCCATCGCAAGGGCCAAGGACGGTACTGCTGCTGCAGAAGGCTGGGCTGCCGGCAGTGATGCTCCCTGCTGCACACACGCAGAACCAGCACTTGGTACTGGTTCGTTGTTTGAAGATGACATACAATATCACTCGCGAAACAAGCAAGGCTCGAGTGTGATTACGGTGATTTGCCCACGTTCTCAGTGATTGGTGCAGGCCACTTGGACTTACTGGAAAATGAAATGCGCAAGGTTATGCTTCTTTGAGGTTGACGAGCGAGGACACAAACACAAACCAGAACATGCTGGTTCATACTACCAACTCGGGATTACAAATGAGTTCGTCATGTAAAATGGCTACTTGGTGCACTGACTGTTATACAGCCGGATTTGGCGCTTCCATATACGCACCATTATAAAGTCCAGTCAACACACATCAACCGTCGTCAGAAAGAGGAGTTAATAAGCGCGAACACAGCACAAACGTCGGCGGGCATACGTTTCCAAAGACTGGCATTAGAAAAGATCTCTCCAGAAGCGATGAACGCGCGTATCCTTTTTACGAGACGCACGTCTTTTTTCTGTCCCGTTCAGATGGCGAATTCATATCGCGAGTAAAAATCCACAGAGTGAACGCGCCTTTATGACCATAGTCCCTTCGTACCTTCAGTAGACGCACGATTTTTCCATCGTTCGTAGCGACCCCAGAGATGGCTGCTGTTTCCGGTGAGCGAAGAGAGTCGGCACATGGTCCGGGTGGTGCCTATCCAGCGACGGTTTTTCTGTTTAATAGAGTGGCAATGTAACTATCATGCAATCACTGAAAGCTTTGTTTTTGTTTTTCTCAGCTGCGATTAAAGCGACTTACCAGTGACGAAGTGCGCTCCGCATAAGCGGGACTGCTGGCTCGGCTGAAAAGCCTTGTTCGGGTCTGTCGGTTTTGCCCGCTTCACCGCGTGGACCCACGCCGCTCTTCGATTTGGATCAAATTTCTCAGAAGGAAAGGAAAAGAAGCTCTTCCCCTCCCCTTTTTCGATGCCAGTTACGCCACCCAAACGCGACACAGTGGGTTGGCATCGTATCGAACGACGTCGGGACGGCGCCAGGAGCCTCAGACTAGCGCTAACATAGAGCAAGATGGAGGGTTTGTTTTTCTACGCCACTAATCCGCCCTGCAACATGTGCCTTGGGGTACCTTCAAACCGGAAACTCGGAAAGTGGCGGATTTAGGAAGCAGCACATTACCACCTAAAACACGGCACAAGATCTACCAGCTAAAAGGCAGCTCTTCGGTGCGCCGCACACCTGTGCTCCATGAAAGTGCACGTCTACGCCGGAACAATCTGGGAAGCAGCACAGCATAATTTAGCACGGTACGGGAACTACCAGCTTTAAGGCAGCCCTCCGGTTTGCCGCACAATCAAAGTGGGTCTTCGGTTATTTGAACGAAGCGGCACCACGATTGCACACTGACAAGCACGACTTGCGCAATTTCCGTCGCTAAACTGTGTATACAGATACATTGCACACGCTTCACAGCAGACCTAGAAGATTCCAATGGTCCACAAGAGAACAGAAACGTCGCCTTAAAATTTATCCTAGCGATATCCGAATCAATCGGAGGTACGAGCAACGCAGGGCCGATTTTCTCTTTTGTGGGAATACCCCCGTCGAACACCAACGAAATGCACACCGTTTCTCCTTATTTTCACGTATTACCTACGTGAGACACCACGCTGAACTCTGAAGTCGCTTTCGACCGGCCTCATATGGAGACTTCCGCATCTGAAATCAACTCGCTGAGACAAACGACAGCGAACGAAGCATCTGACAAGCTCCGGCCAATGCTCCGGCCCAGCTGGGGCCAGCCGCTGTCTAGGCGCTGCCATCTTTCCTGTGAAGTCACCTATTTGGTTTGGTCAAGTGATGAGTGGTCAGATTTGCGCACAATGGAAGTGGCCTCGTGTGGCTCACTTTTGAGTAAAGAGCGGAACCCCGGTTTATCGCTCTAAGCCCCTCTACCTGGTTGGGATTTTTACAGCCAAACGTCACTTCCGGTAATACTTGAAATAGACACCAACGTTGTCGTCTACTATCAGTGCCTTGACGCCTTGTTGGAGGCATTCGGCGTCTTATTGTTGCAGCAGTAGTGCCGCAAAGTCATAGAACCAAGCAGTCCTTGCATAACCATAGTTCAGAATTTTTTTTTTCACCTGACCTGAAGTGCAGTCTACAAATCCTTAGCTGGGCTACGAAGCTTTTCTGCCTGGATCATAGAGTTAATATAATAATGTAAAGTGAAATGTCTCATGCTGAGCCAAATATTTGGAAAGTTTTGCTAGTTTATAATCTTTCCGCCCCTCTCGAGTGAGCCAATCAGCCCGAGGCGCAGAATGAGAGGCGTGAGCGCATGCGCGTGAGGGCTCGGTTTAGTTGGGAGGGCCGCCGTTTTCATTCATTTGCCCGGTGTAATGCATGTGATCCGCATCTACATTGCGGTTATTTCCTTTTATGCAGCTGGCTCTGGCAAGAAAATGATATACTGTTATTCCTCGGTGGGTTAAAATTAAACAAATTATGTTTTCTCGACGCCTGACCGCAAACGTTTATTCGGCGAAATAGAAGTATGTCCGTAGCAGCCGACGCGTAGCTTCTACAGTGTTCTGTACGGAAAGTGTTTTGCGTCAAAATGGCGGTCGTCTCCTCTTTTCTCCCTCCTTCCTCTCTCACTCCTTCGGCTTTCTCCTCCCTCTCCTCCACTTTTCTCCTCTCCAGCGCCTACGACACCACACCCAGTGGCCAGACTCGCCCGATAAACAATTCTGGTTTCTTGCATTTGACCGCGACAAAACGGCGAGTCATAGACGCGGACATCGGCGGTCCTAGTTGGCGGTCCCGATGAACCCATATTCAAAGCGACGCCTTAATATTCACAAACACGCATTAAAACATTGCCCGTATGGTTTTTAACCTGTTTCTTTCTTTCTTACTTTGCAAAAGAAAAAAATCACCTGAGTAGTGTATTGACAAAAATTAAATAAAGTTGTCAGGCACTCGAGCAACTTCAACTTCTCGCGGCAAAACGAACCCGCCTTAACTAGCCTATTCCAACATTCTCCCAATATAGTTTTTTTTTTTCAGACTAACATTAACCATCATATGTCTCTGTGTTCTTCCAATGTCGCAACGCCAATGGTACTACCAGACCAGCATTGACCATTGTAAATCCCTGTTGATCCATCGTTTGGAAGCCGATTGAACAGACAATCCAAAGGTGTGCATTTTATGCTAGTCTCCATCACATAATGGAATGTCGATAGCACTGACAGGCCAACGTCGACAATTTTATTTCATTGTTCTCAGGGTACTCAAAGGACAACATCGCCGGTTTGAAGCCAGTATTTATTCATTATTCAAAAGTCAATCCAACTGACAGACCAAAATCGCTTATTTTATGCCAGTGTTCATACAATATTCGCAAGTCAATGGAAATGACAGGCCGACAGTCTTATGCCACTGATCATCCAATATTCTCAAGGCAATCAAACTTTCAGGCAAATGTTGCCCATTTTATGTCAATCTACTTCCAATATTGTTTGGCCAGTGAATAAGCTGCGGCACCACTGAATATTCTATATAATGGCATAGATAATATTGGAAACCAATTGGCTAAAGTGGATCATCATTAGACCTTTTTTTCAGTGCTCTTCCAATAGTGACCCTCGACCCTGTGCTGCCTGCGTGAGAGCATCGAATACAAAAATATTAACAACGGTCTGGAGTTGATTTCTTATTGTCGCGTTATTTTGAGTGAAAGCAGATGCCTTACTCTAAGCGATGGAAATGATAATAGGGCCACCAACTTCACCCATCAAAGTATTGTTCGTTTTGATAACCATGAAGGAAGGGCGTCTCTAGGCATACCGATCTTGCTGAAGCAGTGCTAGAAGTCTATTTTCTCTTTCTTAGCAATGACATTGACCAGAGCAATGAAATATATCGGGAAATATTTTTTATCGGAACCTCTTTTTAAAAAGGGTGTCTTTAATGCTACGTAAATGTCGTTTTCACAATATGTTTATTGAGCTCGGCGGAAATACGATGGGCGAACAACCGTCACGGTTTCATGAGTAATTAACTAGCATTAGTTAATTAACTTATTATTATTCATAATAGACATATGATCAACATTATAAATTTTGCAACCGTCATTTAAAACCATTAAATGAGTAATTTTCAGAACGACCTTGATCGCGCGAGAAGCGAGTAGTGCGCTAAAGTTCTCTTTCGTACAACCGGAGCAAGTCTACCAGTGCGATAAGGCGCGTGCGCGATTTTTCCCTCTCCTGTCATAGCCCCAGCCTTGTACGTCTTGCGGGAATGGTACCTTTCGGCACTACTACGCTTCTCATGTGCTCGAAGTATTCTTAAAATTATTGATTTTGTAGTTCTGGATGACGCAGAGAAGGTTTCTAATTTGAACCATATGTCTTTTTTCGCAATTTGAAAAGTTAAATAAAACGTTTCCCTAATTAATTTCTTACCAAACTGTGACGGTTGTTCACCCCTCAAATGTCCGCCAATGTAAAAAAAAAAAAAAGTCGAGTGATAGTGGAATTCACGTAGCAGTGAAGACGCCATTTTTTTAAAGATCTGTTTCGAATAAAAAAAGATCACCGCTATATTGAAGAGCATACATATTGTAAATGTAAGCTAATTTCATGAGCTAAGTTTTATGCAAATTTAACACGAGGTATTTTAGTCGTCGTCAATGGAGAGTTACTTGAGGATCGAATGATAACTTGCCTCGTTCCGAAGAAACAAAAAGTCGAGTTACAAAAAAACAAGTTATGCATATGATAAGAAAGCGCAATTATACATCAGCCTAACATTAACACCAAACCGACTGCAAGAGTTTTTGTTAATGTAAATTTATAACGAAGTTCCATCTAATATATCGCAACGGACAACGAGAAAATGACGCTGAGTTTGCAGAATAAAACAGATGGATTTGCAGCAGTGCACCGGACGCCCAAAACAATTCAGTGGTTGATATGGGATCGGGCGTCTCCATGGACGGTAGCTCCTTCCGACCTCTCGACGGATAAACCACATTTGTGGCAATGTTGGTTTTGGTCTGATTATCAAAAGTTTAACACACATTGAATTTTTTTTCATAACGTTTATCAAATGTCTAATTTCTTCCAGAACTCGGTGCGTAAAATTTGACAGAACAAAAGGACAAAACTGATTTGTGGCACAGCAAACATTTAAGTAGCTATTAATGATGAGTAATCTTGATATCTCGCATTCTTATATTTTTAATTTCCTCCTTTTGCTCTGACGCTGCTGGACGCTCCTCCGGTGGGTGAAATATTTTGCTACAGTTGTGACTTCATTTGTTTCACCGCAACTGACACTAAAAATGGAAAGTTAAATGCGTGGTCTTAGTGGTGCTCAACCTTTTTTTAACCTACGACGATAGATACATTTCGTAGATCAATGTCGTAATACTGCACATACCAAACACAAACGATCATTGTCTATTTAAATTTATTAAAATTGTAACTGCTTTTAGTTCGTTTGAATGAAAAGTGAGTTCAGTTTCCTTGACACCTAGAAATGGAGTCGGAATTAAATAAATCAGACCAGTGACAAATTGGAATTATTTAAATAGGTGTTTTTAGGCTCTTGTCTAGTTTATACTCGTGCAATCGCTTTAGTTTTGGCGTGCTGATGTTTCTGCGTTTTTGTTTTTTCAAAACAACTGAAAAATGGAATAGTTTGGCTATTGAAAGATGTCTTATACAATCTTGTGCGCAGCAAGTTTATACAAATTTGTTTGTGTTTTGATGCTTTTGTCAGCAATTAATGTCTTTTCTGAACTCAACCCTGCTATAATGTAAAACGGGGTGCAGGCCTCTATGTAAATACAAATAAATTGTCTCTTTACTTTTTGTGCATAACCCGACCACTGCAAATAGGCTCTTCGTTTTATTTAAAGGGGCCCTGCAATCATATTTAAGCGTCTACCTTTTTTGTGGTTTCCACGTCTCTTGAAGTTCGGGCAAGCCAGCGGGCACGAAGAGAGTAACTAAATATCAGTGCGTCATATTTTAACCGGACGACGCGGAAACCTCCTCCACCGACGAGGGCGACCCGCTGTACCGAAAGCGCGCAAAATGTGACGTCTTTGGTCCTGGGCTTGCTACTGGTCAGAGCCTGTAAAAGCTTCTTTTTAGTCGAACTACAAAATATAAGTTGCGCGAACCGTTTCAATTATTTATAAAAGTGGTTTTTGTTCAGTATTTTACATCAGAAAAGAAACGAATGCAGTTTATAAAGTACGGAAACGAGAAATGACCCGTCGACATACCCGCTACCGAGCGGTGGAAAAGGCGGCGCACACTAGAAAGGAGTAGTGGGATCACGAGCCGACACGGAAAGGTCCCGGATGTACGCGGCGCCGCAGCGGTCGTATGGACAGGATGATCCGACCAGCTCCGAGCGTTCCGGAGGCCTTCGGCGAGAAGCTTTGTCTTGGGGTTTGGCCGTTTCGCGGTTTGGTAGCGCGAAGTGGCTCCCATTCTGAACTGATCTTTACCCCGTGTTTGCTGTCGTTTGTGGCCAAGGAAGTGTCATGCCGAATTAGTGTTTAATCGCGCAGCAAATGCAATGCGGGCCGCCCCGGCTGCCCGCTGCATACAGCCTATCCAAAACATGCTTTAGTGGCGCCCTCTCGCGCCGTCGGCACGGAGTGCGGCAGCCGTGAGTGCTCGCGATGAGCCCACTGCCCCTCCTCTAGTTCACGGCCACTCAAGCAACCAAGGACGTCATGAGGGAGGTTATTTTTTGCTTGTTTTTGTAATTTTAATTTGCCTATAACTTTTAAAATAAATCGAATTTCGAGAAAAGAAAAGTTTTACTAAGTTACTACGTTCAGTGCGCTCAGGTTTGGTGCAAATTAAAAACTAGTAAAGAAGTCCTTGCAGGGCCCCTTTAAGGAGTGTTACTCTATGAATTACTACAGCAATCAGATTGACATTATGTTTCAATAAAAAACACGGAACTCTCAAATGCAGGAGTCGTAATGAAATATCTGATTCCAATGTATTTTCTCATATTTACATTGTAAACTTTTGCACTGCTGAAATTAAGAACTTTGTAATGAAGTTCCGAAAATATCAATGTTTATTGGCTGCCCAGTTTATTCGCTCTTGAAGGGTTGGATGTTCCACCTAGCAGTTACGCAGTCATTCTTCATCGAATTCTCATGCGCTGCCTTCCCGCTGACCTGGCTATCCTTTACCGTCAGAAGCTGAGAGAATCCACACCACCAGCTTCAACGAGTACACCGGACCTGGCTCCCGAAGACCAGGTTAATATTATCATTACGTTTTTGAGGATACCAGTCGAAATTCGAGAAAATGGCCAAATAGATCGAGCAAGTTACCGTTGTCGGCGAGGGCTATCCCCAACGACACCTCAAGAATTAGTTTCGGCAAATCACCCTTCAGCTCTCGCGCTATCGACGGAATCGGAAGGCTACCGATCAACTGCATGCCCCTTCTGTGGTTCCCTGGAGCACGAGCTCCACAACTGCCAGGCCCCACTTTCAACACAAGATAAGCGAACCAAGCTTGCACGAGCGCGCTGTTGCTTCAAATGTTGGAAGCGAAATCACATCGCTCGTGTTTGCCGTCCACGCAGAAGCTTGTCGTGTTCCGCATGTGGGGGTCATCACCTGACCATCCTTTGAGAACTATCACGTCCCCTACCAGCCCCGTCGTACACCCCGCAACCTAGAGAGCCCCCTGAACACGCCACATCCATTGTTAGCGCCCCAGCTAGCAACTCCTGTTCTTCTCCTGTCCTCCTCCAAACAGCTAGAGCGTGGGCATCAGGGACACCAAGGAATGTTCTCGTAAGACTCTTGCTAGATACTGGCAGCCAGCGCACGTTCATCAGACAGGATGTTTTTGAAGAACTCGGCTGCGAAGTTGTAGGCCGAGAATATCTAACCATCTACACATTTGGCATTACAGCCACCAAACACTCGTGTCGAAGCTTGGTTGTGACCCTTCAGGGCCATCATAGCAATAGGAAGGTGATATTTGAAGCACTGGAAATCCCCGAGCTGTGCACGTTAACGCATCAGCAACTTGATGACCATCTGCTGACGCAAGTTCATTCAAACGGATTTCAGGCAGCAGACATCATTCCTCCAGACTCTGACAAAAGAGGAAACAATAACGTAAGCGTCCTAATAGGTTCAAATGTCTACTGGCAAGGGGTCAAGGGAAGGATCCAACGCATGAGTCGAACCTTAACCGCCGTTGAAACCATTTTTGGCTGGGTGGTTCAAGGCACCTACTCTGGGAGTATCTGTCACCCTTTATCCAGAGCGCGGCCAGCAGGCTTCACAAGACGTTCAGCTTCGACCATCTGCTGCCGGGCTTCATCACCTACTTCTTCTCGGGACACTCCGACGGGGAACGCAAGGCGATGCGTCGCAAGAGTTCGGGACCAAAGCGTCTGCCCAAGATGGAACAGACGCTGCTTCGGGACCTGGGCTGCGGCTAGGCGAGGGAGTTCTGCTGGTCGGCCATGGGACAGGCCCCGTCGCCTCGTCGCGGGAGCGGCTGGCCCCCCGGGCAGCCCCCGCCGCCATCCCTGCCGCCGCCGCCGCCCTCGAGACCCGTTCAGGCCCCGAGGCATTCCCTGGTGCGGAGGGACTACCCCGACCTGGGTCCCGTCTACGCCAACAACCAGGCACTATCGGCCAGGTCGCAGATGGACGCAGACGACACGACGCCTATACCCTAGGAGCAGGATGAGAAACGCTCTTGCGAGGGCGCCCTGATCGACCTGGACTACGACGGCGACTGCGTGACGCCCGTGTGTCAACGGAGCGCCTCGTCTCCCAGCGTGGGCTTCCGCGCCCTAGTGCTGTCGGACCTTGGCTCGTTCCCGCACCCCGTGCCGCTTACAGACGGAACTCAGAATCCGTCCCCTACTCTCTAATTTAATGGCATGCGACAACGCTTCTTTTCGTTCTGCTTGTGTGTTAACGGCTTCTTTTGATCCCGCCCTTTTTTGTGACTTTGTTTTCACAGTACTGTCATTGACCCCTCGTGCAGTTGTCTTATCTCTCATTTCTTCGGCCGGCGCGGGAAGTTGTTGTAGACTACAGGAATTCAACTACCAGAAGAAAGAATAAAGAGAGGACAGAGGAAAACACGAGACCACGAACGGCAGACGATCGGAGCACGAGAGAATAAAACGGCCACCAACGAAACGGATGCGCTCGGGTTCTTTCCTCAAGATTCCTCACTCGCAACATAAAATTTGAAATATAAATAAAGTGGAATATCGGTTCAACCATTTTAAATAGCTATAATGCCGTTTTGTTCCTTATACTGTCGAGGGGTGTCGCATGGTCGTTTCGGACAATTAAAATAATTTATTTTTAAAAAAGGTATTATAAGATTCTGAAGCAGTATTTCACTGTAATTCTTCGGAATCTAGGACTTTCTGTTTTAATGAATACGCAACATATAGTTCCGGCAGATATATTTTCTTTTCATGGCCCCTTTAAACCGAGGTCTGGGTTTTTACCTACCCGTATTTTGTCAATTGATATCTGGTTGATATCTACACCATTAAGAGTTCATAGTGGAACACTTGAAAACGTATAAAAGTGCTATCCAGAGCATACAAAATAGTTAAGAAATATTTAAAGGGCTCGTGACAAAACTCTACATTCTTCTCCTGATGCTTGAGGTCTTGTTGTTGTTTTTTTTGTTCCCAGTGAAATTTAATTTCAAACATCGACAACATAATCTGTGGGACTCGACACCTGACATACAAAAAACGCTGCGCATATGGAACATTCCAACAATATTCCTTTACAATGCAGCCTTTCAAACGCTCCAGTTTCTGCATCTATACACGGGACAACAAGAACACCGCGACAATTAATTTGTTTATTGTGAAGTGCTGGCCGTGTTCCTGAGAATACTTTTTAGAGACTGGTTTCCTATATGCACCAAAAGGATTGTTGGTCCTTCCTTCTGAGAACGAGATCCTCATGGACCTTGCAATATCTGGAGGGTGATACTCTTGTAGCCCCTCACTTGGGGGATGTTTCAATTGAAGCAACACACATTCTTTTGTCACCACCTGCATAAAAGGTATGATAAGACAACAGCAAAGCTCTGGCTTTGAAAAGGTGACCGAAAAACTGTACCCCTACAACCAAACTTGCAATTTACACGACAGCCATAAGACCTGTCTTAGAGTATGCAGATGTTGTTTGGGACCCTGCAAATTAACTTAACATAGAACGAGTCGAAAGGGTCCAGAAGAGAGCATGGGGTTTTATTTTCAATGAACACAAAATAATATTCCTATCACCAGTTTTCACATTAAATCGAAACTCGAGCTTCTTTCGACCAGGAGCAAAAATTAATCGTCTAAAGCTTTTATATACGATTGGACAAGACTCATATCGCTTTTCATTCGACAGATTTATGCAATTTAACACACCTGTTCGCACACGACTTACTCATTCCAATATTAGAGCCGAATGCTTAAAAACTACTTTTTCTTGCGCACCATTAAATGATTGAATAATCGTCCCGGCAACATTGCAAATGCCTCGTTCGTTCAAAAATTTGATTCAGCATTAGACAGGTACACTTGCGTGTTACTAGGTTCTTTCATGTGTGTACTCCATATGCCCTCTACTGCCCTGGCTTCCAATTAATAGCCGGCAGCAGGGTTGTAAAGTACCTAGGTCCAAGTAACTGTAAATCGGTATCTAGGTACTTTTGTTGTACCTTAGGTACAAACCTAAGTACTTTCATTTCTCAGTATCTGTATCTGTATCTTAGGTACATTTTCCAGTAACTTGTAACTAAGGGAAGTTACTTTTTACAGGTACTTATCTATTCACTTCGTCAAAATCGTAAAAAATACGATATAACATATAACTGAAAATAAATTATAATTACAGTCATAAAGCAATTTAACATCACGTAGTGTTTCCACGCAATAAATCGAACTCAAATTTTGCACTTTACAAAACTGAAACTGTTTGTGAAGAAAAAAAACTGGGAGGACGATTAACCTTCGCCTTTAAGAGTTGAACGCAATAGGGTTATCGGGCCCCGTTCGCATGGCCTTCTCAATCGCTTATCATGCTCTTGAGTCACACAACGATCACGTTCTTATGATACAACACTCCCGGCGCGATCGAAAAGCTTTTGCCAGTGCTTTGACGACATTTTACCCAGCAAGGTTTATTTATGTGTTTGCTCGGCACGCGCTAACAACACTCGATGCGATTATGCCTTTACCCTGACACAGACAGACATCGAGGCACTCTAATGACGGCAGGATCGCAGTGCCATTCCCAAGCTCTCCGTTGCCTAGTCGGTAGCATGACTGGCTCGCAACCGAAGGGTCGTGGGTGCGATCCTGCGTTAATTCTTGAAATTTTTCTTTAAGGCAAATGAATTAGTTTATCAAGTGGGATCATTTGAAACATGCGGCGACCATTAATTCGTATGTCTTTAACCACCTTCATTCCACGCGTGACGTCACGTTTCACATGAGCGTTGTGGGTTGTTTGAAATTCCCGCTCGAAGTGATGTGGCTGTGACGTCATGACCCTATCGACCATTCAGGAATTTCCCGTCACGCCACCGACATCCGACGAATTTTCTGTGGCTCGAGCTCCTAAACGCGCTCGCGTTAAAATATTCTCTTCCTTCCTAAAACGAAAGAAAAAACGTGAAAGCTTGAAGACTTTCGCTCGTCGTTGCGTTGCGAAGGTTAGGTGCGTGTGCACTCGACTCTTCGTTTCTCCATGCGGCCGACGTCTTCTGGGCCCGCCGATGGCTTCGATGCCAGTGCTGGCACTGAAGGGCAAGCCACGTCAACAAGCGAGTTTGAGCGGGACGTCGTAAACAGTGGAAGCTGTGTCCTCGGTGAGCCAATTGGAGCGTGAGAGTAAGGCACGTGAGGACTCAACTCCGATGTGGACATCTGTGCACCGCCGTCACGTGTCTCGCTCCAGTGACCTTATTGGCTCCCCGGGCCCTTCTGTTTTGCCATTTGCCAACTTCTACCCAGTTGGGGGCTCCTCCGGTGGCTGTTAAGCCTGGTTCACACATTTGCAACAGTTGCGTTCGCATGCAACCGAAACGACAGTAACGACAAAGTCACCGGGAAAAGTGTTTGCCGTACACAGCATGGCAAGCGATGCAAGGGGTAGCTTCGCGCAGCGATTCATGAGTCAGGGTTATTGCGGTGTTTTGGTCGTTACGGTCGTTTTGGTTGCATGCGAACGCAACTGTTGCAAACGTGTGAACCAGGCTTTACTCGCCGACTGGCTCCGGCCTGTCGGGACTCTCGGGCGCCACTATCCGGGCCCGGGCGCCCGGGCAACTCGGGCTCTATGATAAGCGTGCCGCCGTGGCGAAGAAGAGCAGAAGGAAAAATAAAAACAGAGGCTACGCGGCCGTTGGCTACGTTACGTGCTGCCTTTTCTGGTCGAGTGTTGAGTCGGTTGAGTCAGCCCCATTGTCTTTGGTTGCCTGGTTGACTTGCGGACGCAATTTGCATTCATCGTCATGTCTTCGATCATCAATGAGATGGCCATCGTGAGTAGCGTAAAAGAAGGCGAATCAGACGTACCATGACCCTTTTATAGGGATTATTTTAAATTCGTGAAAACGAAAGAGAATGGGAACATTGATGTTAGGTGTCTGAAGTGCGCCCCGAAACTCAAGGTCATCTCGGCGTCCGTCACTAGCACGTCTAATGTCAGAAAGTATCTGATGGTAAGTGGTCCATATTATATGAGCGATTTACCTTGTTAATGCCCGCACGTCCGGAAGTTTCCGCCGCTGTTGACCATCTTTGGCGTCTGGCAGAAATATCGTTTTCGTCTCAAGTGCTAATGCTGAAACCTAGTTGGACTAGTGTCCTGCGCCGCTGAGCTGTTCTGATACGGTGCAATAAGTATTAACTAGTCATGCTTTGCTTATTCCAGAGGTCTCACAAGGAACCACTAAAACGTGTCGACAAGAGCAAGACGAATGTCGCCGGGGTAAAACGGAAAGCCGCGGCACCCAAGGAAAGACCCGAATGTAGCACAGGGCCTCCACAACATAGAATAGCAGCAATCCAGCCATCAGTGGCAGACTACGTCAGGAGCTCGAAGTCCCCGTTCGGCCAGAGTACGAGTTCTTAGATTATCTGCCCTTGATGTTTGTATCCTTCTACTGCGGCATTAAGTTTTGACAACGAAGCCTGCCAGTTTTGTTGTGCTTAATTATGTGAAATGAACATTTACATATCTAAGGTCTCCCAATACTATTTTCCGCACGTAATTATAACTGAGACTCTGGAAGTAGTATTTGTAGGGGGTGTTTTAGAAACCTGGAGGGAGTTTCTTCAAGCGTAGCCAGAGGGTTGACCCCCCCCCCCCCCCTCAAATCTTGTTTTGCGGGGACCTCCTTTCTCCCTCCCCCACCTATAGCATCTTGTCATAGTCGCCCCACCCCTACCCCGCCCGCCCTCCCACCCGCAACAAGATCCTGGCTACGTGCCGGAGTTCTTTAACATAATTGAGCGTTGACAGACGGAAAGTTGTCTACAATACGTTCTAAGATACATTCGTACTGCTACCGAAGAGCAGCCCTGCATTTATTGAATGAACTGATATTTGGTTTTCAGATGCATTAGACAAAATGGTTCAGGAACTGGTTGTAAATGCCAACCCGCCGTTCTCCATCGTGGAACAGAGGAGTTTCAGGCATCTGATGCAGTGCGGCTTCCCTGGCCGTCACGTGATGAGTCGACCCAAGTTGATGAGCGAAATCAGTAAAGGTGCGGCTGAGACGAAGGAAGTGATAAGAAAAAAGCTTGGCGATCTTCAGTATGTTTCTTCTACTGCGGACTGCTCACTTCATAGGAGGTAACTGTCGTTGTTTTTCTTTATGCGGTATTCTCAGTGCCATAATTTATTTTGGTGTCTCAAGGAGTTACCTTGGGGGGACAGCACATGGGATCGACCCAGACACGCTGGAAAGGTGATATTTTGTGCTGGGCTCTCGTCGCATTCGAGGAAGGCACACATTTGATGTTCTTGCATCTACGTTAGAAGGCGTATACACAGAGTACGATATCCTTGACAAACTAACCTGTACCACAACGGACAGCGGCTCCAATTTCCTAAAGGCTTTCAGGTGAAAATGAAATCTTTGATATTTTTTACTAGAGAATTCGAACAATTTCGCCAGAATAGATGTTTATTTTTTATTTTATACAGCCATTTTGGGCGGCACTATGAAGACTACACAGACACATCATCGGAGAGTGAGATAGAGGGGGAAATCGGTGCACCTGTTCCAATCTACAACGTCCTCGAAGCTCGTGACCAATCTGATGGGGTCTACTCACTTCCTCACCACCAGCGCTGTGTGTGCCATATGCTGAATCTGATCGCAACGAAGGTAAATAGGCAAACTCTTACAGCGGCAATCGGTTGATGTTACTTCTAATTTTGCAGGACGTGGAGAACGCTGAAGAATTGTCGCCGCAGTTGAAGAAGCAAATAAGGCAGACTTTCAGCAAGTGCTCGGCATTATGGAAGAAGCAAGCGAGGTCTAATGTGGTTGTTGACGCCATCTCTTCAAGCTGTGAAGGATATTTGCCCACGCCTGTCCTCACGCGGTGGAACTCTACATACGATTGCCTCAAATCGCTTCACAGAATGCTTGTTCACAGTGAGGGAAAGTTGAAGGATGTTTGTGAGAATTTTAAAATTCCGCGATTTACGAAGTCAGACATTGACTTTATTGGTGAGTATGTTCAGGTGTTTACACCTCTCGCACAAGCTATAACTTTTCTCCAGCGCGAATACAGCACGTTCATGGCATATGTCCTGCCTACAATGGCTTCACTTCGCAAAAAATGTCAGCGTTGCTGACGGAGAACTTGAGGTACGGCCGCCCGGTGGTCGAGAGCTTAATCGCGGCGATCAATAAGAGGTTTGCAGGTATCGAGGAAGAAAAACATTTGATAATATCTGCCGTATGCCATCCAAAATTTAAGGTTGCTTGGATAGACAACGAAGTGGAACGGAAGCGGGCCTGGGATTATCTAACGAACAAACTTATGCGAACATCAACTATAGAAAAAGCGTCGTCAGGCGAACAAAGTGGTGAGGATGAAGAAGACTGTGAGCACTTCTTTAACTTCGAAACATCGTCCTCATCTGCTTCATGGGAGCAGGAGTTTGTACAGTATACCGAACTTGCTCCGACAGGAAGTCTGGACTGTCTCAAGCACATACCGCTGATGAAAAGCCTGTTCTTAAAATTCAACACAGGGCTTCCAAGTAGTGCGGCGGTGGAGCGCGTTTTTAGCATAGGAGGAACAATTGCTACCAAACTGCGATCGAAGATGTCGGATGAACATTTCGAAGAAGTCCTGATTCTGAGGTCAAATCGAGCACTCAAGTGAAAAAGACAAAGTCTTCGAATGCTCTGGTGAGAGCGTTTTGCCTTATTTCTCCCATTGAATCCAATAAAGCACGTTTATCAAACTTGTTTTTGTGTACATTCCAGTATACAAAGGAGTTACTTCCAACAATAATGTGACAAATTTGAGAAAAATACTTGACGTGAAAATAAAAAGTACCTTTGAAGTAACTGTACGTGTACCTAGGTACATTTTTAAGCGATTAGCTAGATACGCACCTAGGTACATTTTCGTATGATTAACTGTAACTGTATCTTAGGTACATTTTTGAAGTAACTTTTACAACCCTGGCCGGCAGTATGTATAAATGTAAATGTAAATGTGTCTGTTTCAGACTGAGCAGCTAATCAGCAGTTTTGCAGATGTTAATACGACCCATAAGTTGCTAGTGGACGTAACAGGAGTGTCTGTACTCGCGGTCAACCTACTGGAATGGGGTTAACAGCCGGCGCGGGGTCAACAGGCGGCACCACGACAACGGGGGTCGGCACACTGGGGCTCCGTTCCAAGGAGGCCATCGCACCGACTGGTTCTTCAGTGGGTCGGATCCCCTCGTACGGACGTCGCTGCTCGACCAAGCACACAGACACAGGTCAGAGGTGCGTCCGCTCTACTAGGTCCATAAATGAAAGGATATCCTTGATTTTAATTTCTCCCCGTGGAGCTGACAGCACAAGAGCCCTCCGTGCCGGTGGTGCATTCGAATGCACCTGTGCTGGGGGGCTGCCTGCTCCAGATGGCAGGCCTTGTCGACAAACTAGTGGCAAGAGAAGGGCGGGAAGGACGGCTCGCCTTAGCAGAGAACAACTCCGATTCTGCAGTAGCTGGAAAGCAAACCCCAGGGTATTCATCTACACAGGGTCAGCTGGTGTCTCAATTGTCGTTAAATATCATAGCACAACTGCCCCACTTTGTGCTATGATACTTGTCCAACTGATGCATTGACACTCTATAGAGTTTTAGGTTAGTGCTGTATCACGGCCAGCTTAAAATGAATGGCGTCACCCGTGATGTTCATGATTCATGACTAATGCTTTTGGCATTCATATGGCTAATGCTGCACTCTTGTTGGCTCTAATGTGACAATGACAATCTCGGCGTGCAGCATGGCCTGCATTTCTTAAGTTATCAGTGACTATAGCACCCTGCGGGAAGAGAGAACATATGAATATAAAATGTTCTATAAAGTTTTGTTTTAGACTGGTCTTTTTTTAAAGACTATTTAAGTGCTTTATTTAGTAGAGTGATGGAGTTAACCATTAAGCAAGTGCAGACTCAGGTTTACTCGAACAAATTTATTTTCACAACTTATCTGCACTCGAAATGACTGCCCGTCGTGCTCTGTCTGCACATTCGTCCTTCCCAAGACCACTCTGTCCTTTCCCCGGGAGAGGAAACACGTGTCATGCATGGGGGAAATTACAAGCTAGTCTTCCCCGCTGGAAGTGTGTATCACGATGCCAATGCGAGAAAGTCAACTTGCATATTCAACAAGCATTGCTATGCTGTACTTTTGTTTATTAAGAAAGATTTTTCTAAGAAAAGAAACAATTTCTGCTAATTTATTTAAGTAAATTCACCTGCACATTACAAACTCACGCGGTCTGCTCATCAGCGCATTCTGTACGTTACGAGCATGCCTCTTCTTCTCCTTCGGCTCTTGCCTCAACCGCTTCACCTGCTCTTTTATTGCACGTTTTTTGCCCGTTTGGCCTTGTACAATACAGCAGCAACAATTGGAAGACCTGTGAATCAAATAGAAAAGAAAACTTAAATTCAGCGGCTGGTGTACACTCCTCCCTACTGAAAAAAAAAGCCATTTAAAATTCTAACGGGTGAGAAGCTGGTCGACCCGTTTCAATGAAATGAGCCGCAAACCTATCAATCCGTTTGGATCAAACGTGATTATGGGACACGGGTACCCGCTTGAAATGGTACCCGTTTGAAACGATACCCGTTTGATACGGGTGCCCGTTCGACCAGGCACGTGACCACACATTTGAACCCGCCATTCGGATAGGCAAATTATTCGCTAGCCTTAAATATGCATCGTCTGGAAGGTTGGTTATCTTAAACATATTTAAGACTTCCCGAAACTCATAGAACTATTTCTAACATGGAGAAAACACGTGGAAAAAATTGTGCTCGCGCAGGTGCTTGCAAATGGCCAGGAAAACACACAAAAGGTCGTTTTCAATTCGCCTAGAAGTTTATTACAACTTATTCCGTATACAAGTACAAACGTGCAAGCGATCTGTGAAATGTGAAGAGGCACTCTAAGCTTTTATACAGCCGAGGAGATTTCAGACTATAATGGCAGACTTTGGGGGAAATTATTCTCCCGGCTGCCGCAAGATTAGACGCTGCATAATTTTATAGATAATCTGGAAGAGTACGCATTGAAAAACGGTCAATCGTTGCCAACAAGTAGGTTGCAGTGCACTTACCAAAATAATAGCGGACTTGAAAGATGCAATCCAAAATATATGTCGACACGGTCAAAGCAGGACAACCACACAAACACAAAAACGAGAAGGAAGGCTGCTTGAAGTTTCAACACGATGCGGCGCAGAAGCTGTCATTTGCCGAACCCAACCATACCGCAAGAATTCCTGACTTCTTTGAAAAATCGCTTGTTGCCGATATACGCGTAGGACTTTCCGAACACTGATAGCTTTGGTGCACATCCAATACGTTGTCGAGAGACATCCTAATAAGACCGCAGGGAAAGGCGGCAGATTGAAGAAGGTTCGACGAACGAATTTCGAACTTCACAGGACAACAAGCAGACAAAAAACAAAAGCGGCTGCCAACACGCCCTTCGCCGGATCTCGGAGGCTTTGCTTATCAGCGTGTATCGTGCCCTCCTCTCCCGGGTCACGTGACAGAGCTGACCAGAGAGGAGGGAGGAGGCGAGGTCAAGGCGCAGGACACCGGGACACCCCCCACCCTTCTATAAAAAAAGACAAAACAACTCGCGGTTAGTTAGGTTTTTTTTTTTTTATTGCCGTCAATGCTAGGAGAGAGGGTGCACCGACCGCTGTACACGCGCGTACCTCCTCTCTTCGGATTGCCGCAGAAAGCTGGCAACGCCGCGTTTGCAGCCTCGGAAAGCAGGTGAATTGCTTCAGCACGCTTGGACGCTGGAAATGGCCGCCCCGGCCAGAAGCTCGGTTTGCGCCCGAGCGAAAAAAGCACCCAGCGCGAGCTAGTAATTTGACCGCTGCTATACTTCGTTTCACCTTATGTTGTACCGCAGACAAGGCTAGAAGCGCGAGCTCATAGCGTTGGGAGCTACTCTTAACGCACGAGAGCTTGTGCCGCCGAGATGTGCCCTAGAGCAAGGAGCTCGCGCTTGTAGCCTTTCCTGCGGTACATCATAAGGTGAAACAGAGTATAGAGCGGGCCTGCTGTCGCAATGCTTGATGTTCTTGCAGCCACGTGTTCTCGCATTACCTTCGCTGAGTCTTTAATAGAGGCGAAACGGGGTCAAGAAGTATATTCTTTCACGCGGTCGCGTCCTCTGCGAGATATATTCGAGCTGAATAAGTAAATTGAGGCAACAAAGAACGCCAAAGTTTTAAAGTTCTGTCAAAAATATCGGCTCGGCAACGTCGCATGTTTACGCAAAAAAAAATTGTTTATTGTTGTTGCAGTATAAGCGAACATCAGCGCAATCAAAATATAAATATAATTACTTGCATTACGCGGACAATAGTAAATCGATGAGCCGGCGCTCCCGGCTTTCCCGAAACAGGCTGCCACTGCTAAAACTTGCGTGCCCTTGCCCCCGATCTGTACGTTTAGTATTAAACAAGCTCCGGAAAGCCGTTTGATTAAACCGGTACAGCTTGCCGGTCACCAGTCATTCGTCTGTGCAACACGGTCACCGGTTTGAGCAAACGTGAGACAACTTTGCCCAAATGAGTGACCCATTTGCCCAGACAACTGACCCGTTTGCCAAAAAAGTGATTTGTTTGCCCAAATAGGTGACCGTAATGGCTCATACGGGGGACCTCTTTGAGCCTTACGGGCGACCCCTTTGACAAACTGATGGCCGGTATGGCTAAACTGATAACGGTATAAACCCGTTTTCTTTCATATAGGCGCCAAATGGTTTTTTTCAGTAGGGATACCTTGATTGCTCCAGCAAAAAGTAGCACTTAGGGCTAGAAACTTCAAATCTTGTACCCACACACAATTTGAGCTAAGCATTTTGATAATTATGCATCCATAAAAATTCATCAAAAAAATGAAACACGTTTACAATTCTCTGTAATACCAAATTACAGCGCAGCTCTTAGAAGGAGGACGGAAGGGTGCGGAGGGTAGGGTCACGTGCGAGCCACGTGACGTCACATGAGACTTCACGTGTGATGTCCAACGTGACGTCAATTGTGACTTTACGAGGGTTTGCTTGAGTTTTTTAGGACTGCCAGTTTCGCTAAAACCACTATTTATTCTCTTACTGAACGGGTTTTGAAATATCTCAACGGGCATTGTAGGCCGGTAGAGGTCGTTACTCTCTATGAATTGGTTGTGTTATGCGTTTATTTATTAAGGACGCACTATAGCCGGAAGTACTGGGTCTTAATTGGTTTTGGAAGAGAAACGTTTTACCATGGCCCACCGAGCACCCTCAAAAGTTCACAGCAGTTGATGGCTGCTGCAATGTGCATAGTATGGTTGAAAACTGCTCATCAAACTTTTGTTGTGATAAACAATTCAAAGAAACCTGAAATTTATATATCTATTGCTCATAAATAGCAAATTCCTCTGTGGAGCGAACCAGAGAAAATACAAATAGAATGAAAAACAATGGTGTTTGAAAAAAACGTTTTATTGACCACCTGGAGGAAATAATCTAGCAGCCCGGAGATATGCCTAGAGCAACAAAACTCACACTTAGGACAGCACTTATAGCTCATTCACACCGGTGGTTGAGCTGTATTTGTGAAGCCGGCAAGAATGCGGTTCGCGAGCAACCACATTCAGACACACCGAGACGCGGATGGCGGTTTCTCGGCAGTCACGCGTGATCTTTGGGAGTTGCGTTTGGGAAACTTATTTTACAATGTAAAATCTAGTTTATTCTACAATCTAAAACAAAATGTATTCAAACAAGATTTTGGGTCGTGTTCACTCTGTACGCACGCATCGCAAGTTCAGGTAGCAAAACAAAAAAAAAAATAGATGGATACGCAAAACCACACTGTCGATTACCTCGAATTCACCTATAAAAAAAACCCAGATAGGCGCGACTTGTTCACTCGGAAGAAGATGCCTAGACCCTTTCTTCAAAGTAGACAATACCTGCATAAATAGCTGACCTTGTTTTCGCGGTAAGAGGACCAAATTTCCTACCCCTAGCCGTTCGTCTTTTTCTTTTTTTTTTCATTTTTGGCGGAGTGTGGGGCACTGGTGGTGCGGGGAATGTGTTCGGTTCCAGCCGGTCGTGGCTTGAATGGCGATGGACTCGCCTCTTTTCATTCACACATTGATCGAGGGAACTCTTTTGTTTGGCATTAAGCTCAAACAAACAACATGGATTACATATGCATAGACTGGTACGTACACTAGATTTATTTCATTTATTGATTAGAATGTCTTTATACTTTTTTTTTATAGTAAAACTTCTCGGTTCGAGCTAGCCAAGCTATCTTGGGTGCCCCGCCAGTTCCGCGGTAATGAGCGAGCTACGCAAATATGCTCAGGGTGTTTCTATCGGGCTTAAGGGTTGTCATTCACGATACGAATGCTTTCAGCAGTTTATGCGACTGCCGAAGTGGGTACAGAAGCAGCCACTTCTGGCGATCAGAGGCGGGTTCGGAAGTACTACGGGTAAATACGAACAAGGCAGCGCAGTGACAGGCTTTGGCACCCGAATAATATGCACATTTAACTAGCTTATCCAAACCAAAACACTGGGGTGAAGCCAGTTAAGATTATGAGTCAATGATTTCCGCGGCGGATTCCAGCGTTTGACGTGAACATTACGTTTTTTTCGCTGATTGGTCTGTGGCAACGCTAGGACTAGAGCACGTAGGACGTCTCACCACGTCCTGCGTCCTCGTCAGCGTTGAGATTGCTTGTTACTTTGGGGTTCGCTAAAGCGGTTGGACCGAATTGTTAACGAAGCGGTTGACAAAAACGCACCTCAACCGCGCGATCCCAGCCGGTTTGCGGTTGAAAACGTGCAAATCTCTTTTGCGGTTGAGAATAGGCTTCCAGTGTGAATGCACCATTACAGCCCTTCTGGACAAAATATTGCGCAGAATTACCTCTGCTGTCTGTTCCTCTCCGGTATCATAAATTGCACGTGGCAGTGTAATCCTCTCCTTCACCATGGTACCGAATAGGTAAGTTATTAGTTTCTGAAGCAAAGGACAGTTTTAGAGCGCAGCTCTTAGGCGCCCGTTTCCGGCTTGAGTGGCGTCGCCGTCGCCGTCGCCGTCGCCGTCAGCGTAACCGCGCGGTGCATGATGGGTAAATTTTATTTCTAAATTTAGCGGAAAATTTTCCCCAATAAATTTAGCGGAAAATTTTTCCGCTAAATCTAACGGAAAATTTTCCCGCCAAATGTAACGGAAAATTTTCCCCGCTAA
>JABSTQ010001532.1:0-129594 GCA_013358835.2 Ixodes persulcatus | reverse complement strand
CTGGATTTTCGAAGTTTGCCTGTGATGCATAGTGAATACGCGCTGTTGACTTATCACCATCAAGCATCAACGACAAGCTGAAGCAGAGTAGATGTGTGAAGGAAAAGCGAGCATATGTACTAAAGAAAGAACTGCTACGTAAGGTGAAGAATGTCAGCAACTATCTTGCCATTGTGATACGAGTTCAGTGGCTATGCACATGCTTATGGCAGCCTGTGAATGTTGGGACTCCCTATATGGTATCATCCAGTGGCGAAGCCAGGGGGCAGGGGGCGAGGAGGGAGGCTTATGGGACTTCGCCCCCCCCCCTCCCCAAATCCGGCGGCCCCTAAAGTATACAAACAAATTTCGACCCCCCCCCCCCGCACCCCAAGTAATGAACATCCCAGCCACCTCAACCCCCCTCACCCCCTCAAAAGCTCCTGGCTACGCCACTAATATCAACAGCACTCAATAGATAGTCAACATTATCAGGATAAGCGAAATTTCCTTTATTTTATGCACCATAGAGGCACTGTTTCTCTCTTTATATGCATGCAGGCAAAGCACACACTTCAGAAAGCACTTGTGTGAAGGCTGCGTTCACAATGCAGTCCCCGTCAAACCTTCAAGGCGTTAACGAATTCCGCAAATTAAATTTTCAGCGAAACGCGTTAGTTTTGCAAAACGCTGGCAAACTTGCATTGCGTTTTATATCATTCACCTTTGTCGTCCGATGAATCAGCAGTCAGCGCTGCACAAACCTCGGTGAGCTTGTCGTTTGTTTTCTTGCCGTTGGGGCGATCGCTGGTGGTCGTGGCGGCTGCAGAATTCTTTCTCAGATCGTTGGCTGCTGCTTCCGTGCTCGCGGAAGCGCTGGTCACTCTGTGTCAAGGTGAAGTTTTGAATCATCAAATCAAATCAAATCAAGTTTATTTCCAGAAACTCTGGTGGGAAAACCCATACAAAAAGCTGTTAAAAAACAGCTTGACTAGGTATGGGATCCCTTTACATTGGCAGCAGCAACAAATGAAAAACACATTAAGATTATACAATGCTAGAAAAGCACAAACGAAGGGCTCTTTTACTTATTGTGTTTATATTTATGTTGTTATTAATACATTTGTTTAACAGAAGCGGTATATTATAATGTAAGGACAGAAAATTATAATTTGTGCGAGACCGAGGGAGGACCCATGAAACTGTGTGACGCGTGTTAACAACACATTCATGCCTTCTAAGATGTGAAATTGCATACAAAAATTCTACAAGAGCTGGGGAGGAAAAACGGACTGTATAAAGCAAACGGTATTCGTACATGGATTCTATATGCAGTATGTGAAATTTGGAAAATAAAGGTTCTGTGTGATCATAATAAGAAACATCACCAATATAACGTAAAATTTTCTTTTGGAGCAATAATATGTTATTTAGGTTTGTTTTGGTCGTAGTGGCCCACACAAGATGGCAATAGTTTAGGCGGGACTGGAATAATGCATGATAAATGACCTTCATTCAGCGGTGCCATGCATGACGCATGGTACCGCTGAATGAAGGTCTATTACCGTCTTCATAATCTCACCAAGGCTGCCATTGCGAGCCACAACAACACACCACTTTCAAGCTTTATAACACCGGCTCAAATAGAAGCCAAGTCTTGCATCTCGCCAAGTGTTATATTGGAGACGTTGAACGCCAGCTCACCGTGCACTTCGACCCTGTCCTGCTGCCGAATAGGCTCATCCAACAGCACGAAAGCATTCGTGTGCGCGTAGTTCAAGTTACCGATCGCGTGTCAAACCCCAGCCCCGGTCAATCCGACGAGCATCGCGGCCACGTTTTTTCGAGTTTGTCGCCAAGTGAACGGTTGTCGAGTTAAAACCATGCAAATACTCCCGTGCACTTTTGTTCTTACGTCATTTTGTCGTCAAACCCCGAACTCGGAAAGCGACAGTTAGCGGCAAACAGAGGTTTTCTAGTTTCGCGAACGTTCCCATGGCAAAGAGCGTTGAATCTTCACGCGCAATGAAGCCAATGGGATAGCGAGGTACCTATGCAGGGACGTGTAAACACGTAAAAGCCGTTTTATTTTTTTTTGGCACGAGCTTTTTTGCAAAAACAAAAGTAAGTAAAAAAGACTGCCCGATATTATGCGGTAGCGTCCATGTCTTCAAGTGCCGAAAGAAAAGAGCATAGCTTATGGCGACTACCGTAGTAATCAGTGCAGTGAGCAAAGGGAGCAAAGCATTATTAAAACTGCCCGAAGAAACTTTCCTGCATCATCCACAGCATGTTCACGACAGGTGCATTCTGCGACGATCTCACAACTTGTCATATATTACCATAGAATCGTCGTCAGCGCTGTATCCATTTGGAGGCTCTTTCACGGGCAAACAGGAAACTTTATTTCAGCTTATGTTCACGGCGGCTTCACAGAAGATGATCGGTGCGCCGCGTACCTTCACATAATATTTTCCTCTCGCAATGCCATTCGTATCGTGCAGAAACAGGGAAAGCATCGACGCAAACGAGGCACAAACACCACAAGGTTGTTACCGCGGTTTTCGCCATGTTTGTTTTGAAAGACCGTAACGAAAGACTTCGAGAAAACAAGTTGAGATATCTTATCTAAATTTACTTTACGTCATAAATATTGGAATAATATTTCCCATTTTATAAAAGGATAATTTTTTTTTTCTTTCCTTCCATTTTCCGGAAGGTAGCCTTTTCTCCATTATGCGCTCGTTCTAACTCCCGGAGGAAAGAAAGAAAATAACAAAAAGAACAGGGGGAAATGCGGGGATTTCTGCGCCCCAACTGCGTGGACACTTCATCGCGACGTAGGGGGATCGTCAGATTCTAGCTGACCACGTGCGTGAACCCGAACGTTGGGGCGGAGCCTCAAAAAAATCATTCTAGTTTGAGGCTCCGCCCCATCTTTCTCGATACGTCACAACTCGAAAGGTACCCATTTGCTACCAGAATAGCACCCCTGGTTGAGCGCGACACCCCCCAGAATTTCTAGAGCAATGCATGCAGACTGGTACGTTTACACTTGCGGATCCGCTAGCCAATCCGCCCAGCTCTTGCCGCTGGGGCGGAACGCTGGGCGGAAAATATGGCGGCGAGTCGTATAACTGGGGTGGCTAGAGAGTTGGGTGTGTCGAGCGCGCCGGCTCTCTCATGCATCGCAGCGGCCGGTTTGGAAAATCACCGTCAGGGGCGCTCTACTCAGTGTGTATGCTAGGCGCGCGCAGCTGGCGCAGGGATTTCCGTGCGGCAAGGTGGGTAGCGACGAGTTCACGCCCGCTTTCATCTGTTCTTCAGCGCTCGTGGGAGTTTATTTCAACCGTTGCTGCATGCCCGTCCGTCAGGTGACACGCGGAGACCATGGACGTTGCCCCGTAAACCTCCGGCGTAAAGAAAAAGCAGAGAGCGAAGCACTGCTTCGTTCCAGGATGCACGACAGGCCTGCAAAACAGGTCTGCAAAAGAAAAACACACGTTGTTCGCCGTCCCGAAGGACCCAGTCCTCTTCTCTCAGTGGGACAGGAATATTCCGAGGGGAGACACGCATCTTCAGGAAAACTCCGCGGTGTGCGCACTTCACTTCGACGAGCGGTACATCGAGCGATAGTTATCTAAAGTATCGCTCGATCCGTTCCAGATATCGCTGTATGAGTGATGTTTTGGGGCTCGTAGCGTCCTGCTAAACACGTCTGAGGCCAGTGTTGGGAAGTACTTTAAGTCATAGGTCGGCATTTTAGAGCCCCTTCAGTCACCATCACATCACGAACAAAATTACGTCTCCAAATCCATTCGCATTCACGTCACAAGGTACTCCGACCTCCCACAGTCACGGCCCTTCACATCCCGGCGTTCAACCGTGCCAAAACTTCATCCCCTTCACATCACGGCTTTCAAACTCCGCCGAGAATTCATCCTCTTCACATCACGGCGTTCAACCGCGCCAAGAATTCATCCCCATCACATCACTGCCGCCTCCGAATTCACGGAGTCATTCACCATCACATCACCAATTCACGAAGTCATTCACCATCACCACGAATTCATCGGAATTCACCAACGTGAATTCATCCGAATTCACCATCACGTCATGAATTCATCCGAATTCACCATCACTTCACGAATTCATCGGAATTCACCATCACTTCACGAAGTCATCCGAATTCACCATCACATCACGAATTCATCCGAATTCACCATCACATCATGAATTCATCCGAATTCACCATCACTTCACGAAGTTATTCACCATCACGGTCAACACGAATTCACCGAAATTCTCCATCACATCATGAATTCCGCATCATTCAGGAAGTCATTCAGGTTCATTCTGACTAAACTATGATCTCTATGACTAAATTCGACTTCACGGCTGGTAGCCCTTCACGAGTTCGCAGTTCTTGAGGAATAGGACTGTGGCGCCTTTTTGTGTCAGCCATTTGAAACCAGGACCTGACTCTGTCGGGGAAGTGGGGTGTTTCGAGTGCGCGAAATGCAAAGCACATTGATAGAGCGCCAACCCAGCCAATGCCACGCTGCGATCGTGTCACGTGAATGTACTCCGTGCGCCGCCGCGCGGAACCGGCAGGTCACGGGATATGGTCTCGGCGCCGGATTAGGTGCGCCTGCTGGTGACGTCGACTTCGGCTCTTTTGAAACGATATATGGCTGCGCCGCGTACACGAAGCAGCGCCTGCTGCTACTAGTGCCCGCCGCCTTGGCGCCGGCTCGCTGCCCCCTTGTAGTCGTATGCGAGAGCAGTGAAGGAACTTACGCGTTACAAGTAACGACGTTACGGGTAACGCGTTAGTTTCTTGGCTAACGTACTCGTTTCTTGCGTTTCTGCTAGTTCGCCCGAGTCTCACTAAGCCACATCTATTTGGTAAAGTCAGAACCCGGTATCAATTTACTGTAATGGGCCTTTACACCTAATCTACTCTGCTTCGCTTACAAACAAGCACATGGTTGCTGCACACACCAGGTTTGAGCTCCGCATGTGTGCAAGAGCGCGGAGCTCGAACTTTTGTAGGCGAGGCGCCTGTGCATGCAGCGTGCCTTGGACCTAAAACAGGGTGCTTGAAATCGTGTATTCTTTGTTGAAGATTACTTAATTGTGCCAAGAAGTTACAGGAGCATATTCAATTCATGAAGTCATTTACAATCACAACACATCATGAGTTCATTCAAATTCATGAAGTCATTCACCATCACATCACGACTTCATTCAACATCACATCACAAATTCATTTAAATTCACGAAGTCATTCACCATCACATCACGGCTTCATTCGACATCACATCACGAATTCATTCAAATTCACGAAGTCATTCACCATCACATCACGGCTTCATGAATTCATTCACCATCACATCATGAATTCATACAAATTCACGAATTCATTCACCTTCACATCACGAATTCAAACAAATTCACAAAGTCATTCACCATCACATCACGAATTCATTCAAATTCACAAAGTCATTCACCATCACATCATGATTTATTTTCAATTTCAAGAATTCATTCAGAACCATTCAGATTCACGCCGTGAATGTGAATGAAGGTGAATGAGCGAGTTCATGAATGAATTTGCTGAGGTATGCTTTAAGTAGATTGTACTTAAAGTACTACTTAAATTAGGTTTAGGCAACTTGTACTTTACTTGAAGTACATTCTCTGAGTTATTGTTTTCTTCTACTTCTACTAGGAAAGTACAATTCCCGACTTCAAAGTAAATTCCCCAAATTTGGTTTTGTTAAATTTGTATCACGAAGGGATGCCTTGTGAACTCCGAAGAAATACTGGGAGGGATATTCTACTCCCTCCAGAAACGTGAGCAGACGACTCATCGCCCCGTTTGTACTGGGAGCGGATTTCCCGTAGCTTTTTAAAGTCTCGCTACTTCTTGGTCGGTCAGCGCAGGCGAGGAGGTTTAAAATATTAGGAGAGAAAATTAATAATAATGTTGCACCCGAGACTGTGGTACGAAAAAACTAAATTTTCAAGTGAAGTAAGAGACAACAGAGAAGAACGTCACAATGTTTTAAGACATTCTCTTTTGTCTTTTCCTTCTATTTGTCTTTCCTTCTCAGGTGTCACATTATGACTAATTATCACCAGCGCGCTTGCACACTTTTTTTTTTATTCAGGAGAGGACATTTCTTTATGAGAGGATTGCTTGCGGAAGCTACGGGGTTGACGTCATGCTCTTTCTAGTACATTTAATCCCCTTGGGTGCAACAATCCAGTGCAAGGGAATTCCCCTATACATTCTATGACGCTACGTTTGTGTAATTATTTGTCTTAAATTTACTAACCTGACCCAGTACTTAAACCATTCTTTTATCGATAGTAAATCTTTCAATATATTTTCTAAATGTGAAGGTAAAAAGACACGGAGATTGATGATGATACAGACGTCAACGCCGCCCTCGAAAATTTTTTGAACATTAGAAATCAGCAGTTTTGTCTGCCATCCGCCAGGTAGTGCAACAAAACACCCAAACAGTTTTTAATTGTTTTTAAAATTTCTTAAGCTCTACACCTATCAAGAAACCGAAGCAAGATCATTGTGAAAATCTAATACATCCCAATGGATATATATTCCAAACAATAAATGTTATTAGATGGCCATAAATTTGTTTGATGTCCATAAAAGATATGCGTCAAAAACAGGTACGTTTGAAGGGCTCCTGGAGCGTTAGGACTTTGAAAATTAAAAAAAATTTATCGTCCACTTCTTGGGAACCATTGTAGTTCTAAATGTTATAAAAGAGTTTACCATAGCTTAATTATTTCCTCAGCGGCATTTGAAGCACCGTGACTCGAAGCACAAAAAAGTGCTACGTTTGATATAGAATATCTAAACAAACAAAATTTACACATCATTCATTTTTGTTCTGCATATTACCAATTATAAGCACATCTGCAGCTAATTTCATTGCCCTAGCGTATGTCATTAAAAACATATTTGTGCTGAAAAATTACAATTTTAGGGCAATATTTGGAGAGATGAACAAAACAAAGTAGTGCAAATACCAAAAAAGTATACCGTTACATTCTGCTCCAACATCATCGTAACAAAACTGCTCTATGGGAACTGTGTTATCTTTAATAGATTTTTCATGAAACATTAACCAGCGGAGCAAGTGAGGGTCCGCGCCATCATATTCGCAACGCAACAAATGCGCATGAGCAGTATAAACCAATAAATACATAATATCAAATGAAAGACAATTTCTTTGCCTTTCGAACGACATCAATCTTACAAAACAGTATTCAATAGAAGATGAGTAATGACCTGCCAAAAAGAACTTAAACTGCCACATTTAGTGGGACCCTGGCCTTAAATCTCGTTGAGAATTCTAATGCATCTTTCTGAAACAGTTTGTTTCCAAAAACAATCAATTACAAACCAGAACCAAGTCTCTTGTTGTCATCATCACCGGCACGAGGTATCACGTGAAAATATCGCGTCCCTGATTGGATGCAGCCGCTTCAAAGGTCTTCGAATTGCTCCGACTTGCTCGCTTGTTTCGAGCCGGACCCGATCTCAGATATTCGTTTAGATTTAAGGAAATCTAGGGAACAACCCGCCAGCAACACCAAAATTGCTGCGAAAGTTGCTCCATCTGAAGGGGGCCTCACGCCCTCACACCCCTCACGCACTCATGGCCCTCACACCCCTCACGCACTCACCGCCCTCACGGCCCTCATACCCCTCACGCACTCATGGCCCTCACGTCACTCACGCCCCTGACGCACTCATGGCCCTCGCACCCCTCACGCACTCACCGCCCTCACGGCCCTCACTCACCCTCACACTTATGAATCATCCTGGTCCCGAAACTCACTCATCCTCACCTCACCTGTGAAGATGAAGGTGAGTGAGGGTTGAGTGACGGCCCTCATGAGTGAGGTTTGCCGAGGTACGCTGTTGACACGCCAACCTTGAACTGCAGTGCAAGGTCCTGCATTGACGTTCCTGATGACAGGTACCTGAATGAATACAATACCTTGCTGTGTATAATAATGTTTAGAAGCCGAGAAACTATTAATGCGTTCGCCACTTAAACCAGAATCATTCAATCTCGTATCGACTCCAAACAGTGTGGTTCAAAAAGAAGGCCATTCTACCTTATGGTGAGAACAAGCCGCGCCCGCGACGAAATGTGCTATCTGGCTACATTCTGCTTCGTGAGCTTTGTTTTCAGGAAAACGTGGAGTCCCTCAAAAACGCTGGGCATCATCCGGTTATATCTTCGAAACTGCTCAGGGTCCTTGTGCAGCATAAAGAGGGTTCGCAGAAAAAATTAATTCCAGAAACCTGCTCGTAGAAACGCTCTGTGGCTCTGTTTTGCCAGCACAGGCTGAACCACCATCGCCCGCGGCTTTCATCTAGGAGCAGCAGTTTTTCTTCCTGCAGAAGTTGGCACTTCTTTTTACAGAGCAGTCTGAACTCGTCATCATCTAGAGGAGCGGCCATCGTGCTTTATGAAAGACAAGGCGCGCTGCTGCTTGCACTATTTCACTATGGAACATCGTCCACATGTCGAAGCCACCGGGACCACTGTTCGACTTGCGCGACACGCCAAACAACGCAGCCACCAGCTTGCTCAAGCACTCATGAGCTGAGGTTGTCCCCGTGTCCTTGTCGTATTCGTCGTATTCGTCGTTTTCGTCACTTTCGTTACTGCGAACGCAGCCGATGCAAATGTTTGAATCAGCCCTAAATATAAATATAACGCATACTCTTTCCCAGAAGGTAATAAATAAATCTAAAAATTTTATAATTTTTTTAGTTATCGAAGTTAGTTTCCTCAAACAAATTCAAGGGTTCTAACCATGTGCGTCGCAAATGCCGAAAATCAAATATGTTATCAATCAGTGTGAAAAAGAACGCGAAATTTCGCATGTGCGGTTGCATCGCTCAACCGAGTTCTCAGAAAAAAATGACACCATGTCAATCAAGCTTCACAACGATAGCGAAGTTTTCACAGTGGTACAGTGACGCCCAGCTCCGAGAGCGCATGACTTCGTACTGCGCCTCAGTCTCACGCGCTCCATTGCGCTCTGGTACAAGGACACACCAAAGTACTGTCGAAGCTTCGCCATATGTGGCTGATGCCGCATATTTCTAACTGACTCTTGACTCACGCCTGATTCGCATGGTGCAAATTTACTTCCAATTTCGCAGCCTTACATGCCAATAATTTTGACTTTCGATTTTCGCGTCGCCCATGTGGGATAACATGAGTGGCAGAAGCTGCGATGCTAGATAACTTTGAAATCTCCAGCGAAACCGCACATGAGAGTCAAACTTCAGAAACAAATAACCATCACAACTTACCCAAGGCATCATTTCAATTCGCCTCGAGATTCGATCGACATGGCTCATGTGGGGAAAAGCGGAACTACGCTTTGTTTTACACTTACTTGTAGCAAAACAATTGCTACGCCCGCGAAGCCGAAACCATGGGAAGAGCCAGTGCAGCGCTCGCTCACTGGAATCAACTGGTAGGAGCTCGAGTTCTGTACCCTTGCCCGTGCTCTGTGCCCTTAATGTAGATGCTTTGTCTCCACCCGCATTGTGGACAGATAGAACCCCCACGTGCCTCATAGAGAACCATGGATAAACAAAAGCACGCTTCCACACAATTCAATCTGTATCTCGAGGCCAATAATTCCTTGCAGTTTATCGGGATACTGAACCAAAGAATTTTGTGTCCATAAGTGGCGTACGCTGTTTCCACAAGCCAGCAGCCGCCGGTGTGCGTGAGCATACGCAACGAAATTGACGTCATAGTCCCTCTATCCGCGCCGAATATGAGAGTTAAATATATGGGCTTTGGGCCAAAGGATCATAAAGGCAGGATTTTCATCTACACAAGTGAAAGTTACGTGCTTGTTAGCAAAAAAAAAAAAATATCGCTTACCTGTTACACCATACCCCCCTGTGGGACTAAAAAGCTGGTCATTATTCTCCTTTTCCCTGGAGCCCACACATTTCATTGTCACCTAAGCGCGAGTGGGGGACTATGACGTCCATCACGTTGCATGTGCTCGCGCACACCGGCGGCTGCTGGCTCGTGGAAAGATCGTGCGCCACATATTATATCCTTCGTCTCACGTTAGTATGGACTATTGTTAGCCGCGCGTGCTAAAAGCGCGAGATAGTTGCTTCGAATGAAGACTCGGCGTCTGCACGAGCGCTCGTGCAGCGAGTGCTCCAGTCAAGGCAGTCAAGGCTAGCCGCTCGCGCTAGCACAGCATTCACGGTTAGTCCATGCTAAGGTGAGACGAAATATAGACACTGAAATGTTTGGTTCAGTATCCCTTTAAGTTCACACCCAGCCGATGCTACAAGCGCGACCATGTGTCCCTGAAACGCGCTTGCACTGCACGATCGCGCGTGCTTCACAGGAGCGTTGAAAGCCCGGAGCCCTCACTTGTTGCATCGACTGCGTCTGCACTTAAGCTAAAATTAAAGGGCTGTTTATACTTCGACGTTGAGCGTAATGAACGCAGCGTACCGCAGAACGCGCGCCTTTCATTGGCCGGCAACCAGGAACTCGATATCTGCGACAAATCAGTATCTGTGTGCGCTGCGCTACGCCGCGCCCGTCGACGTTACGTTGGAGTATAAACGTATCTTAAGTATACCGTTCCATTCTCAAGAATATAACGCACCAATATACAAAGTGAAAAGTACCCTGTATAGCCAGTGCAGGGGAAATTTCTCCCACCTGTTTCCAATATGGTAGAGCAGCATTGGAGAGGAGGTCACCTTCTCTCTGATGTTTGCTCTGCTAAAGGTGAAAGTAATGAGAGGTGCTTACCCTGAACCCTTAACGTGTCAACGACTATAGTTGTCAGTGGAGTTAAACTGATTTTCCCCTTTAAAGGTATATTTTTTGTGCAGTATTTCATGTGTCAAGTAATGCAGGAAAGAGGATCTTAATTAATACCAACACAAATTAAAACCATGGTTTCAAATGGGGCTTCGTTGGATGCCATGGTGGTGTTCAATAATTCCGTGTTCAATGAACTTCCTCTCAGTTAAAAAAAAAAAAACTGTTTATCAATACTTATCATATCCGGCTTTAACCCTTTCTAAGCTTAAGCGTCTTCAAACTGGCCCCTGATAACTTTGCACCGTGATACCCGTGTAGGTGTTCTACGCTCATACGTGTTTGGTGGAATCCTAATCATTTTTGTTTTATTCATCTGACCGTCCACAGAAGTGAACCTGGAACGGCGTGTTCCGGGAAGCGCGGCTAGATGTTCCTCGCCGGCGCCCCAATGGAGCCCACGGAGACGGCGGTGCCGATGGAGATCGGCTGGGTGATGGTGCCGAACCTCGGAGGCCTCGCCGGCTACTACATCGTCTGGAGGAAGCACGACAACCTGTCAGCCGTGAGAGCAGCGCTTTGACCCCTCGCCCAATCTACAGCGCGAGTTAAAATAACCATTGTCTATTTAAAGGGGTCATCAAACGACATCGAGTTGGAATGTTAATGACTTTACAGAGGCCTACTGGTCCTAGTCTGGCCCAAGTATACTCGCGCAGACCGCCACTGATTTAGAAGCTTCTTTGTCGCGCTAAACTTGCGAGGATGAAAGGCCACTATTCATTTCAGTCTCGCCTTCGTAAAGGTTGATGACGTAATTGTGGGATCGAAGCCACCTGCCTGACGACAGTCGAGCGCGGCTCACGGATTTGATAGAAGACAGGCGCCGAAAAAACAAGGACAAGAAGAGACGTAAACATAGGCGCACTCGCAACTAACATTTATTGAAAAAACGAATCCCTTATATAGCCGTGAAAAAAAAAAAAAAACCTTCGTCACGACTAGGCACGGTGTAGACCCGTTTCTAAAAAATCAACTTATTTTGTCGATATGGTTATTGACATGTCACTTGTGCACATCTTGCCCTTTACCTTGATTTCAAAAGCCTCGTGGAGCTCTCTGGATATCTTATCTGGGTATCTTGCCAGAAATGTTGTGCCTTTAAATGACGGGGAGCAATGGCAACGTTTGCAGTGTGTTGCCAGATGTCCAGATGAGGTTGTTCGTGTGGCCGCGTCATGTTCACGTGCGCTATCGTTGAAGCATCGGCCAGTCTGACCGATGTATACTGACCCGCATGACATTGGAATTTTGTAAACAACTCCCGTTGTGCATTCTGTGTGTTTCTTGCGGTGTTTTGTTTGGCATTTGTCTGCAGCATCAGCGAAAAAATTGATTTCGCGGCACTTTGTAGACCCGTTTCTAGAGACGGGACTACACCGTGCCTAGTAGTGACGAAGGTTGTTTTTTTCCCGCGGTTATATAAGGGATTCGTTTCTTAAATAAATGTTAGTTGCGAGTTTGCCTGTGTTTACGTCTCTTCTTGTCTTTGTTTCTTTGGCGCCTATCTTCGATTATGAACCAACTGGCCCAAATTGCCATCTTCATGGATTTGACACGTGAACTGCGTGAGCACTCGACTTCGGCTTGAAACAATCCATACCTCAACGGACATTCGGATCACTCCAACCACTGCGGTAATGAAAATAGCCGAACTCTAACGATGCATGAAGCTCAGCATTTGTTTTCTACTTTGCCAAACCTAGCGCGAGGCTATAATTAACGCTGGCGGCATAGGATATGCACCAGGCCGCCTGACCGCTTATTTTGGCTCCGAGTTGGGGGGATGAACGATGCTCATATTTCTAGAATTTATTTGTCGAGTTCCATTGATTAGAAAGGAAAACTAAGGCAAGTTTATTCAGTCATTAACGTTAGGGAGAGATTGTAAGTAGTATTTAACGATGCGATGGTCCGCTGTTGAATTACTTCGTTTCAGAAGCGTAATACGGTCGGTTAGCTTCACTGTATTGTTGAGAGACGAAATCTGGAAAAACTCCCTGATTTATCTCGACGACCCTGTTGTCACAGCTGTTGATCCCTGCTTCACTCTGAAAAGAAGAAATCTTTTGCGCTCCAAATTAAACAATGATAGAGCCACAGAACAGATCCTTAAAGGGCCCATGAAAAGAATTTTGGGCTGGAATAAATCAATTTATATTTATATTTTAGTAATAGCACATCGTTCAGTGGGCCAAAAAAAAGGTAGAAAGTCAAAAGCCTGACTTTCGGTACGAAAATTTGAAAACACAGCGGACTATTTTGTACCTCCTTCCCTTCGTAAGCTCACTGCCTTTTCACTATGACACATCCGCGGTTCTCAAAGCGCGTCAGCGGTCCCAACCTGACGTCAGTCGAGCCCAGCTTACGCATTGGACACGAGAACGGCGTCACTCGGACGTATTGGCTCGTCAACAATAAATCCGTCGACGAATATTCGGATTCGCAGTTCGTGACCAATGAGTGCCCTGACGGAACTTATCGTCACTGGCGAATGACAAGTTCTATGGTGCGCATAAAAAGCACGGTGGAAGCTAGGAGTCATCGCACCGATGCAGAAGAATGTCACGACGACGTGATTTCACAATTCACATTTGATTTGACGATTAAAGCTACGGAGGAAGAAGTAGGAAAATCGTTTCATGACCCCTTTAAAGGGGCGATGCAACAATTTTTGTACTTTGCTCCAAATGCCGCTTAGAACGGATCCCTGACGTTAATGACCTATAAAACACGCGTTCGTTTTTCACCCCACGCAGTAGGAGTCCCACAAAAAAAAAAAAATTAAAGAAAAACCGAGCAGCGTTCACTCCCTCAACTCGCAGCCAGAACAAGCGGCCACGTGTTCTGGAGCCAATTATATGCCGCCAATGTTTATCATAGCCGCGCGCTGGGGTTGGCAAAGCACAGGACACGCGCTGAGTTCCAGACATTGTTATGGCTCGGCTACTGTCGTCGTGCAGCGATTGGACACGGGCCACTACCCGAATACTTCTCGAGCTAGTAATTATCACGAGCTTAAATCGAGTGCTCACGCAATGCTCGAGTCCTATCTATGAATCGCATTAAAATATCGTCATTTGGGTGTACTTCAGTCCACACGTTACGTCATCAAATTTTGCAAAGGAGAGATTGAATGAAAATGATCGCTTTTGTCTTTGCAATTACACCGTAACAGAAGGGTTTCTTGGCCAATGGCGATGCGTGCAAGTATCCTTGAGTCCCACTAGTGCCAGTAAGCTCGTGTGAAGTGAAACACATTCCAATTGAATATGGTTGCACATCCCCTTTAAGCTCCTCTATCCTGGGAAAAGTGACGCCATTCATTGTTATGGAAATGCTCGAGACACGTGCCGCAGCGCCACTTCTGGGAAGAACATCTTCCCAAGAGCTGCACGTTGCACGTGCCTTGTGCATTGACGCACCTTACGCTACTTTTGAAACATAAAGGGGCTTTAGCAGATACCAGCGAGCTCGCCAACTCGCGTCAACTCTCGTTATCGCTCGCGTTATCTGCAACTCGTTTGAGCATTACAACCACGGTTAACAATATAGATGTCTTTCACGTAATCTCCTGGCCCGACATCTGAAATTTTTCTCAGGCACTTTCGGACAACGCCAACACCGTCATCGTTATCGGTCATCATTATTGAACTCCGACCCGCCCCAAGCGGCAAGCAGGCTGGAGTACGACGAGAGCTGCTGCTAGGCGGAAGACGTGTCCGTCTAGGCGTTGCCTCGTATTAACGTCGCGCTCGTTGTGAGATGCATCAAGACGCGCCGTCCACGATGCTGCGGAAATCCACTAATGATATCATCTGGAGGAGAAAGAGGGGTGGCGCTGGCCTTGTCCTCCAGGTGGGATTGGTTAGAGGCGGATTCCGTTCGTTTCCTTTCGACCAGAAATGTCCCTTGGCCCCGCCATTGTCACTGTCCTTTCCGAGCGGCGTGGGCCAGGTGGCTCTGTGGACCGTCTTCAACTCGACCATGGGCTACGCCGCGTTCCTGGCCTTTCGCGACGGCGGGGGCCTGCAGGGACCGGCCCGCCCGTCCGTCGCGCTGTTTGCGGCCAGCCTCGGCTACAACTGGGCCTGGCCTCCCCTCTTCTATTACTGCAAATTTTACGCCCTGGTACGTGTGGCTTCTTCGCTACATCGCAAATAAATACCTTTGGGGCCCAGTCTTCCTACTGTGCACTCGGCAAGCACACGACGTCGTTCGACACCTCCTGTAGTCACTCACAGGATGAGAACAGCAGGAAGTCGGTTTCGGACACCCGGCCTTCAGGATGCTATCGCTGCGCATTGTCCCGCTTTGCATGCACTTGCACGTTCGAAGTGACGTTAGTGTGTTGTGCGCGGAGAAACTAAAGGTTCTGTTATAATATGACGTAGAGCGCAGCGAAAGTAGTGCAGCGAAGAACCTAAGACTTTCAACCGCCGGCGAACAGGAACTCGATATCTGCGATCAATCAGTATCGGTGTCCGCTGCGCTACGCCGCGTTTGCTGCGCTCTACGTCGGAGTATAAGAGAGCCTTAAGAGAGAGGAAAAGTTGAGAAAGCGGAGACGTCAGAACGCCCAACCCTGGTTGGAGTGATTAGGGGGTAGATATAAAGCTAGCTCTTTTGTCTCCACTTCACTCGTCGAACGCGATAGAACGCGGAACGCCGGCGTCCGTCGTTCGACTCTCACATTTGAACGCGTTTCACGAGTGCAATGAAGGCATAAGGCGGCGAGCTTTAGATTTACTCACTAATCGCCCCAAACAAGCGCGCGTTCTGGTCTCGTCGTGTCCCTCAGTTTTTTTTTTTTTTTTTTTTGCGCATGGAAGCGAATTTGAATTTGAAATAAACTTTCCGTTTGACGGCAGCCATCATTGCGGTTCGTCGAAGCCGATCAATCAGCGCTAAAGCGCCTCATCACGGCGCTCGTTGTTGGTGTGTGTTGGTCATCACAAGCGTAACAAATCAGGCACAGAAAAACAATACGTAGGATTGTGGCGCATTTACACTGAGAGATTGGTTAAGACCGTCATAGCAAAAGCACAAAGGTAATAGGGAGTTTTAGGGAACCGTTTTTACACATCCGACATGGTACGACGGGCCCATCCAATACGAACTGCGCATGCGCTACCACTGAAGATCGCGTATGCCTAAGTGCGTGCTGGAGGCCCATCGCACCGTATCGGACGTGCAAAAACGGTTCCTAAAACTCTGTAATGACAACCGTTACGATATATTTTGTCACGGCTTGATTAGTTCCTTAGGAGCGCAGGGTCGGCTGCGGTTGCACTTAAAGTGGGTTGGAATATCGCAGCTCGCGCTAGAGGTGGAAACCCTGATACTCCACCCTGCCGTTCTTACCCTCAAAGTGGCAATATATAGGAAGGTCGCAGCGATGACTTTTTTACCGAACGCTTGATGCAGCGCTTGTCTTCAAGCTGTGCGTGGCGCTGGCGAGTTGTAGGTGTCATGAAAAATCCAGCATTATACACCAACGTGCGTCTTTGATGTCACCCCTCTGCGGTGACGCGTCTGTCGGCACGGCGAGGAAGCAGAGGCTTCGCTTCGTGCAACTCTGGTGTCTGCGGTCGCACAGTGCCCGCACCTGGTGTGGTCAAGCGTGGGCTTGTTTTTAAGCAGAGTGTTGGCCTATAAGGTTTCGTTATCTAGGAGGCGTTGCTACGATACACGGAGCCAGTCCTGCCATTGTCAAGGCGGGGGAAAAAATGCGTTTCCGTGAACGAGAAATTTTGAAAAATGTAGGCCCAGCTAGACGTACACGTTATAGCTCTTCTCAAGAGACTGCCCTCTGTTGGTAGCTGTTGTATCCCCGCGCAATGGCGGACTGAGACCGCAACGTCACGGCACAGTTCATACGCTTGGTAAGATTAGAAGACAAAAACACTCCCACAAGAAATGTTATGAGAGCAGTGACGTTGCACTTTTGACACTGTGCAATTGGCTCGTCGGCTCCTATCGTTGGTCACGCTCCGACGTTTCCTATCTTATAGAATGACTCGCACGTTCCACGATGTCAGTTGCTCCGCCCTTGTGCGGTGGTTCCGACCTTCTAATAATCGGCACGTGACTTTCGAAAGGGCTCTATAGACTCCTTTCAAAAGTGACGCGCCGATTATTAGAGGGTCGGAACTACTGCACAATAGCGGAGCGACTGCATCGAGGATCGTGCAAGTCATTCCACAAGATAGCGAACGACGGAGTGCGGCCAACACTACGAGCCGACGAACCAATCAAACAGCGTCGAAAGTGCAACGTCACTGCTATCATCACTTTTTTCAGTGGGTGTGTTTTTTCCAGTGTGCCGTGACGTTGAGCTTTTAGTCCGCCATTGTGCAGGGATTTCACAGCTGGCAACAAAGTGCCGTATTTTGAAAGGGGTCTATTACAGCATGTTGAGTGGTACGTGTCAGACTCTACTTTTAAGTCAAAACGTATTTTCGCCCTCGTCGTTCATCAGTCACTTTCTTAGGTAACTCTGATCGCTTCCCACGAGTGCTCTTAAATCAAAGGCATCTTCATACTTTCTCTCATTCTAAGTCTCATTGCAGCCGTCACTACGATACTAATGGTGTATTCGCACGACGGAGTTTCTTCCCGAAAAGAAGAATAAACGTCATCGAGTTTTGAGGACACGTGCTCCGTGTCACGGACGTTCGCTGAACCCCCGAGCTCGCGGCATACTCGCGGGGGCCCGAGGAGAATCTGTGACAGGCCTACAGAATATCCGCCGTTCCGTCGGTATCCGTCGGAGCGGTCGGGCCTCCTCTTTTGTCCCCCTGCTTTTGGGGAGGGATAATGATGAATAACTTTTCAAGTGTGGGGTGCCTTTTCTTTATCATTTTGTGCCTGCTTTTTTGTTCGATGATCCCCCGAAAGTCGCCAACAGGTTTGCGAAAAGAAAAACTCCGGCGACTCAGCTACATGCGACTCCGTCCTGGGAATGCACGCTTAGATTTTCTGCACTGCCTCCTCCTCCTCGTGCCGTTTCCATCTCTCAGCTCTATGACGTACTCGGCTCTCTCCGAGGATAAAGATCTCTCGTGCGAATACATCATAAGGAGCCTCTCAAGCAGTGCCAACAGTTTATTTGGGGCGAGAAGTTTAAGTATCACTGCCGACGGCATTTTTTTCCAACACAGTGTGAGGACAATTCATCGGCCTTCGCTGGTGCTAGCACGGGAAATGCCAAGCTTCTATGCGCTATAAATATTGAAACCTAACTGCGTCGGGGGGGGGGGGGGGGGGGGGCGGCAGCACGAGCACTGCCCATAGTGAGGAAATCAGAACCGACCGTAGCTAACTTCTCACCACGAATAATCCCGGCGCTCACCCTCCTTGTACAGTGGTCGACGAGACAAAATAGACCAGCGGTGCGCGCGCCCTCGCGTACCTGTGGCGCCATCTGCCAGGAGAAGCAACCTATCTGGTGTCGCGAGTCGCACATGCGCACAACTGAGCCAGGCACTCAACGGCTGTTCGGGCTCGGTGTACAACCCCCGATAGCTCATCGATGCTGGCCATAAGTTTGCAACGGGCGAGTGTTTCTTTTTCCTTCGGAGTAGCGTAGACAGATTCATTTGTTTCCAAACGTTGAAATTCCATAAAAGAAGTGTCCTCCACTCGCACTGATCTCACCTGTTCATAGTAAATAAATGTGTAGTGTCATGGCACTTATGTTCTTTCGTTTTGTAGACGGAATAAATAAAATGCCTTCCTTTTTCGCTGTTTTTTTACAGCGGAGCTGTTAAGGGCTAGGTTCCCCAGGATCGTGTCCGGTATGTCGGCACAAACCTACCTGGACAGCTACCGCCATCTATAAGCGACGGCGGCAAGCACACAACCAGTCTGGTTACCGCCGTCACTTATAGGTGGCGGCAACCTTTCCAGCTATTATGGAAGAATGAATAGTTGGGAGCGTTGGTGAAAATTCATCGCAAGATACAGCGCAAAAAAACAGACGACGACAAAGAAGAAGCACACGAAACGAGCGCAGCGCTCGTCACGTGTGTTTGTTCGTCTTCGTCTGTTTTGCGCGCTGTTTCCTACGCTCTTATCAGTTTCGGTTTGGACTCAGGATGGTTCGGCCGCGCTCCCTTTCGGGGAAAAGAGACTGGCTGCGGAAGGAGCGGCGACATACGCAGCAGCGCAAATCGGTCCGCAACCGCCGCTAAGCCGCTGTCGCCTCGACTTCCACTGCGTACAGCGCTTCAGATTCTCTTGCCAAAGAAGAGGACATCGCTCGCCTGGAAAGCGGCCGCCGAGAACCGAACCAGCGATGCAAAGGGCGCCGGCGGGCCAACGCCACGGACGACGATCGTGTTACGGAGGCAAAGCGCAAGCGCGAGGCCCGGCGACGACAGCACTCCACGCCGGCTGAACAGTTCCCGGGTGCGACGGCGAGGTTCCGGAGGGAGTTCGTGGAGAACGCGTTTGTCGTCCCTTGCGCCGTGTGCGACCGACTCTGGTTCGCCGGAGACGTATCCACGATCGGCGGAGTGTTAAACGAGAAGAAGCGGAAAACGGGCGCGTGCGCGTTGCGGCAGTCTATCAAGTACAGCTCCGCTGATCTTCCTTCTTCAAGGAAGTGGAAAGGCTGAACGTTTTCTTTTTTTTTTATTTGGTGCAACATAACTTATCATTTTAAACGATAGATAAAAGTGGATAGTGTCGCGTGATGATTTTAAAAAAGCAGTTAAGTGTAAGATTCAGGCTTTGAAGTAATCACCTGTCGGAGTTTGCGCCCCGAGCGCGAACAGCCGGTGACTACTTGCCTCAGCTACGCACACGTGCGACTCGCGACACCAGATTGCACGGCTTCACCCGGCAGATACCGCAACAGGTACGCGGGGCCACGCACTCCGCTCGTCGATTTTGTTTCGTTGAGCATTTTGCTACGACCGACCAAACCAAATACGCAGAGTGAATGAGCTACAATCGTGCGTTTTTTTTAAAGTTTTGTTCGTGATTGGTTTAGTCGGCGAATGCAAATCCAAAAAGATACCGGGAGCCCCAATAATGCACTTTTGGCGCTGCTTGATGGCATCCATCAAATCGTAGCGTCGTCTGCCGTTTGGCTTAAAGTGAAGCGGAGCGCTGTGTGCAAATGGTAGCCAGTTGGCAAAGATGTCTCTCATGTCTCTATTTGGCCGCCATCAAGCTCAATTGACGTTGACTTTGACTCCTGTATGTCAACGCAACACGCACGAATGGTTCCATCTCTCTTGGAAAGGCACTCCTGGAATAAATGTTTTCATTTTAACATGCTAGAATCTAAAAAAGCAACCTCTCTAGGGAAAAAAAATTAACTTCGACAAAACGGCGAGAAATATCAAACTGAGTTGTTGGGCTAGTTGGTTTTGCATAATTACAATGTAGCGCAAAGACAACACAGAAAGAAGACAGAGATAGGAAAGAACGCTACTCACAGCTATATATGTACAGTAAATGCCTAGTTGCGAGTAGCGCTCTTTCCTATCTCTGTCTCCTTCCTGTGTTGTCTTTGCGCTACATTGTAATTACGGCCAGCAATATGTTTGACCTGTTTCTGGTTACAGCGGAGCTGTTAAAGGGGTACTCCGTTGATTTTTTCATGATCCCCGATTTGCTTGAAATTTTGCTGAACTCGCCAAACAACATTGCTAAAATAGAATCCCAAATATTAGGTCAAAATATATTTTTTTTTTCACGAAGTTATTGAATTTACAATTTTGATCCTCACCGTGTTTTTCAAACTGAAAGTCTCTACTGGCAACAACGAAAAAGTGACGTCAGGGGAAGGCAGGGGTTCACTTTTTGGACGGTAGAATTTGTTCCCAACTGATTCGAAGCAGTTTCATGTTGTCAAATGAATGCTTTGGAAGTTCGTTCTAGTCCCCGCGCTCGAGCACGAAACTAATGATTGACATATTTTATTTTTTAGACTGCTTGCTCGACTGGCAAGCCTGCCCGCCACTGACGTCACGGCACTGAAAAGTGCGGGTATATTTGAATGCTGGTTTTTGCATCATTTTCATTTGCCGATTTTACAATAACTATTATGAATTTCGCGATACTATATATAGTTAGTTGAGGTAGCTCAAAAAATCGCCGGAGTACCCCTTTAAGGGCTAGTTTCTCCAGTATCCTGTCGGCGGGCAAACAAACGTCGACACAAACCTCCCGACAGCTACCGCCATCTATAAGCGACGGCGGCAACGATTCCAGCCTTTCAACTCTGGTTTTACCCAGAGTGGAAAGGCTGAATTTCTCTAGGCGTCGTCCTAAAAGTCGTCCTCAAGGTCGTCCTAGAAGTCGTCCTTAAGGTCGTCCAAGACGTCGTCCTAAACGTCGCCCTTGAGGTCGTCCTTGACGTCGTCCGAGAGGCTGTCCTCGAGGTCGTCCTAAAATTCATGCTTGAAGTCATCCTAAACGTCATCCTCAAGGTCGTCTTGGAAGTCGTCCTCTAGGCATCGTCCTACAGTCGTAAAGATAACAGCCTCGCTGGTCCTCATTCTTCACGTTAACTGGAAGGGCTCTAAATATTTTTTTATATAACACACACTCTGGGTTGCAAAACTTTGTTAGTGTCTTCAGCTCTAATGAACTTCTCCGAGGCAATGTTATCTGTTTCAACCAAAATTGATCTTCGAAAAAGCTTGTATACATTAACAAAAACGATTTTATATGTGCACTACTGAGTCTAGTATTTATACCAGCCGTTAAGACGATTAAAATTTAGTTGTAAGTATTGTGTGGTGTATGTTTATTGTCCTAACTTAGTATGCCTCAACGGGCGAGTTGTCTTTCAGCTGTAGATGAGGAACTCACAAAGCCTAGCAGTTCGACGCCTGAGCCTTAAAGTGCCATGTCGCAGATTCGGAGCGCGAGGATCTGGTAGCAGAGAGCATGTCTGAAGCCCCTTTATACGAAAAAGTAGCGACATTCTTTGAAAAATACCGCCTGCTATCTTGGAACGCTCCAGGTGGCGCTACCGTCGACGCGCGAGCGCGAAAAAGCATAAATATAACAATAAGAGTGTGCATGAGGAACGAGAAGGGAGAGGGAAGGCCCATGCTGTCGGAGTGCAGTGCATGCTATGAGCTCATGTCGCCAATCAAATAACGGCGACTGTGACACGTCACGGTTTTTATTGTCTTTCTCTAAGTACATCCTTCGCGGCTGGCAGACCGTGACAGTGGGCTTTTAGCCTGTGTCTACGTATTCGCGTGTCTTTCAGCATTTAACTGCGCTCTGACTCAAGTATAGGAAGGCCGTCTACTATCTTGGAGCGATCCAGGCGGTGCTACAGTCGACGCGTGGGTATAAAAGAGAAAAACATAAAGATAAAAGTTGTGCGCGTCAGAGGAGGAGGGAGAAAATGTCGCTACCTTTCTTATTCAGTGGCATTAAAGGGATGGTGAACCGAAATTTGGATTTCAAAAAACAATGCAGGTGATGTGGGCGGGACGCTACAATCCTTACAACACTACTCGTAAGGTGATATCTCGAATCGACGGCAGTATTTTTGGATAAAAACGTCGAGATTGAAGGAGGCCGAGGAGGCGCGTGACGTCAAGATATTTCGTTTCCTCCTCTCTTGGTTTGCCCCCTCGAGGCGGGGAGGCGGAGAAGACGCGAGGTCGTTCGCTCTCCTTCTCAGAGAAACAAGACGTAAACATATCGGTCAAATGCAACACCTTTTTTTTTTTAAAAAATACCGTCGTCCGTTCAAGATATCGTTGTATGAGTGATGTTTTGGCGTTTGTAGCATCCCGTTGCACGCTTTTGCCGCCGTGTTTTGTGGAATCCAGATTTTGGTTCAGCATCCCTTTCAGAATTTCTGGTATTCAGCGTACAGCTTCTGCAGCGGCGAGGACCCGAAACATGGTTTTCAAACCCGACGAGAAAGCAAGCGGTAGCGCGAAAACGCGAGGAGCACGAGCGCACATTCCATCGCTCTAAAGTGTTTCATGCCACTCCTCTCATCCTTTGTCTGCCGCATCACATTTTTCACTTTCGGCGGCCGCGTCTCGTGGCGATCTGCCAGGCTTTGTCAGTATAGAAACGTCTATGCCAGTGCAGTAAAACCGCTAAGCTGGAATCTTCAACACGCATCACGCAGTAGTGATACACGACCGCACGCCGGTACGAAGCTCATCCACAACGAAACCGGGAGAGGTGGAGATGGATTTCGTTGTATGTATCGCTGGGGTGTGTGTCTTCGTGTTTTCGTTTTGCCCATTGGCGCTGTACGCATTTTAAAAGTATTTTTTTTAAGATTACATTAAAAAAAAAAGAAAACACATACTCATCGTAATCGCCTTAACTGTAAGGTCAGCATATGGCAAAGGGGTTAGACCTGGCCAATGTATGAAAATTGTATAGAGTTGGCAAAAATTATGGGTTGCTTTATGTTGGTTGGTTTTCCTCCCTGCACTGCTTCTAATCACACCCTTTTCTTTCCCTGCGTTTTCTTCGTTTGTTGATATGCCTTTATTAGCAGGTGACTCACGTAACTTCTTTGGTCGTAACGGATTAACTCGCTGGTGCCAGATTCTGAAGCTCGCGATAAAAGAGGTAACATGTAAAAGTGCTCATCTTTTCTAATTCTAATACTAACGTAAAACATTGTTTCGCTAGGTGTCCGGCTTTTTATGAAGCCCATATAAAAGTGAATGCTGGATAAAAGCGGGACCGAGAGGCTCTACACTGATCCTCATCGTTATAGGGTGGGAGAAGAGGTGTGAGCTGCTCGACGCTGATTGGTTAACAAGGAGGTCATGTGACAAAAAGGGTAGGCGAGGAGGAGTTAGGTGGTCGAGGACGAGCTCGACCACCTGTGCGCACTGAGGCAGAGTAGCTCGAAAGTATGGAAGGCTCTAGAAACCCACCAGGTTTATCAGCCTGATTAGCGGTAGCATCTTCTTCGTTCTAGGGACACGTATCAGTTGTACAAATACTACTCTTTAAATTATCAAATAAATAGCGCCGTGAACATAGGCGTTTGGCGTCTGGATGGCCAAGTATCGGTAAACGCTTATGATGCACGAACGTTTCCCGTATCAAGAACAATTGCTTAGCAATCTGTCATACAATTATTTTTAAAACGTAATCATGGTACTCGTAAAGTTACCTTCAACAAATTATGCGAGCCATTTTATTGAAGTGTAACCAATTGCGCGCTTTTTTTACTGTTTATATTGTTAAATCATCATTGATAACACTCCGTTATAAAGTAAATTGTGAGACGGAGTTATACCATAGCTTGGGTATTTTTAATGATTCAAACGTGTACTTCCTTTTATGCAAAAATTAACACAAGTGTGGTAACACTGATGTTCTTAGAAATTATCCATTACTTCTGCCCCGAATTATTAAAGGGGCGATGCAACGATTTTTGCACATTGCTCAAATAGACCTATTGCAATATTACCCAAGCATCAAGGAGACCGCCGGGATTGGTGTTCCACGCGCCGCTCGTGATGGCGTCAGCAGTACTAATTTTTCTAAAGCAAATACCTAAAACAAATGGCATCTAGCACGCGCGTTCTTCAACGCTTTATTTTGGTTATTTATTTCGAATATTTTATACGGAAAAAGCGTGCGCGTGTGGCGCGTGGAACACCAATCCCTGCGTTCTCCTTGATGCTTGGGTAATATAGCAATAAATGTATACCGCTTAGAACGGATCCTTGACTTTAATGACTTGCGAAACACCCGTTCGCTCTTCACCACACGCAATTGAAGGCACAGGAAAAACAAAACTGAAGATAAACGAGCCGTGTTCACCCCCTCAACTTGCAACCACAACAAGCGACCATGTAATCTGGATCCGATTATATGCCGCCAATGTTGATCATAGCCACGCGCTGGGGTTGGCAAGGCACAGGACACGCGCTGAGTTCCAGACATTGTTATGGTTCGGCTATTGTAGTCATTCCAGCGATTGAAAACGGGCCACTACCAGGATGCTTTTCGAGCTATCGATTATCATGAGGCCAACTAGAGTGCCCAAGCAATGCTCGGGTCCAATCTATCAGCTGCCTTTAAATATCGTCACTGGACGGTACTGCGACCGTCCAGCTGCGTTATCGAGTTTTGCGAAAGAGTGATTGAATGAAAACGTCCGATTTTGTCCTTGAAATAACACCGCAACAAGGGAGTTTTTCGGCAAGTGGCGCTGCGTGTGTGTATCCTTGAGTCCCACTAGTGCCAGTAAGCTCGTGTAAAGTGAAAAAAATATTCCGAGTGAATATGGTTGTACCGTTCTTTTAAGACTGTTCGTAGCTCAGATAACAACTGACGGCTAAACTCAGTTGCCTTTAAACGACTGTGACGCAGGCGATGCTGGACATCACCCTGCTCTGCGGCAGCGTTGCGATGCTCGGCCACGCTTACCTGCCCATCAACAGGCACGCGTCCAAGCTGATGGCGCCATGCTTCCTGTGGACATTTACTACCGCCCTGTTCAACTACAGCGTCTGGAGATGCCAAAAACACTACTGCTCGTTTTAGCAGAGTGCGCCGTTGACAGAAGATGTCATAGTTATGAACAACAATTAGCCAGCAGTATTGACAATAAAATAACATCCCTACCTCCATGAAGTGCATGCTGTATATTCCCTCCATCTCAGGTATTTCATTCATAATCAAGGATGAAGTCTTAAAGGCTTCCCACGTCAAGGCGACCAAACAACGGACATCAATTGCCGAAACGTTACGTTCATTATGCGTGTAACCTTTCTACGTTTGAAGTTCACCAACTGACTACAACGATTAGTCCTTCAAACATAAAATGCTCTGTCAAGATTGCTCGGCTCGAGGAAACTGTTTCTTTCAATGTGGACAATCGGTGTTTGAACTGTGTTCGGATAAATGATTGGGGTTGTGTAAATATTCATACAGCGTGCAGTTGGTTAGCCATTTCAAAGTTCCGACGAGTCACTAGCTGTAGATCAGCAATTCAGCCATTGCAGTACAAGCGCTAGCCTGGCGTCTTTAACTTGTACCACACAGGAGTGATACACGACCGCACGCCGGTACGATGCTCATCCAGATTGAAACGGGCAGATAGTGGGATAGTTTCTGTGTTAGTAAACATACCGAGTGTTTTATCTTTTAGGGGCGAAACCCCAATGGATTTCTAGTCCATCGCCTTAACCACACGGCCACGACTGCGGGACGAGTAGGGGGTTCTGAGACGTGGTAGTAACTCAAGAGCTGGGGATGTCATGGATGAAACGTTGCATGTAGCCGCTCAACGTCTATGCAGGAGAGGGCGCTGCGGTCAAATGCGTATATAATCGCGCTAAACTTTGCATGCATGGCTCTGCATTTCACCGACCATAAAGCAGTAATAATGAAGTCGAAAGGCAACTCGGAACTCAGCACTCCCTATGAACAATAAAATCAGTATCATCAGCACCACCAGAGCTTCGCCCCAATTAACATTATTCACCACGGGGAGATGCGGTAATTTTTCTTATTCTTGCAGATTTGTTTAAAAAAAAAGCAGTGAATGCTACACTTATGCGGTTTTGTGCGAGTGAGTTATACGCCCAGGGGGACATTATGTGGGTGGCTAATCTTCGTGATAGGTCGGCTAATTAATTAAAATTCTCTAATTACTGTAAACGACTAAATTTTCGCGAGGACATAATTTGCGCGAATTTCGCGGATCGCCTGCAATTCGCGAAGAATACGTCCCGCGAACAACTCGGGCAATATATGAACGCTACGGAAGCTACGCTCGATTCGCGAAAATTGGAACCCGCGAATAATTTCAAATATTCAGCTTTGGCCCGATTCGCGAAAATTTGAGCCCACGAAAATTAAGTCGTTTATAGTAACTTTTTAATTAGTGAAAATAGACGTATGGTTTCAATTAGAAACTTGCTGAGCGTCGTCCAAAATCCCTAAGTCAGTAATTTTTAGAAAGACTTTGAGCGCGTGAGAAGCGCAGAAGTGCGCTGAAGTTACCACTCGTGGAGCAGGTACAAGGCTGGAGATACATAAGAGACAGAAAAATTGCGCGGGCGCCTTACCGAAATCGCTAGCCTCGTACCTGCTCCACAAATGGTTACTTTAGTGCACTACTACACCGCTCACGCGTTGAAAGTCTTTCTGAAAATGGTTGATTTAGGGGTTTTTGACGAGCTCAGCAGGTTTCGAATTGGAACCGTATGTCTATTTTTGCTAATTAAAAAGCTAATCAGTGGATTTTAATTAATTAGCCGACTTATCGCAAAGATTAGCCACCCACATAATGTCCCTCTGGGCGTATAACTCACTTGCAGAAACCGCATAAGTGTAGCTTTCGTGACTTTTTTTAAAACAAATCTGCAAGAATAAAAAAAAACACCCCGTATAATTAAAACAGCGCAAAAAAACTCGAAGACAAGTACAAGAGGGACACCGACACAGCGCTGACTCACGACGTACTCTCTTATTTGTCTTATTGAATAGACATCACAAAAAAACAAAGTAAAAAATAAGAACCCCACATCTAGGACATCTTCAGAGTTATATGTCACCCGAAACATTTCTAACAACAAAGTAGCATTGAAAACAAAAAAAAAGTATTTGTTTGCATCAGTTGTTTTTATTATATGTTTATCTTTTTAATTATATGTTTACTATGCACCACCGACTAACCCACCTCCAAACATTACTACCTTTTCTGTCATCCCCACAGTTCATTTCCGCGTGGTCAGCGGTGCCCTTCCTCTAGTGATTCGAAACAATGCAACGAGACAAAGTGCCCCATAGCACCACCAGTACCTGCTGCGGGTAATTGCATTTTTGTGTCGTTAATAACTTCGGCATCAAACTGTTCACGCTTCAAACTACGACTCAGTCGCGCTGTTGAGTACGGCACCAGTATATCCCTCACTCCAGACACGTTCACTCTAGAAACGTATATTAAAAGTCAATCGGGCAAATTGCTCACACATCAGTGATGGCAGTGCAACCCTAAACCTTTCTGTGCGCACACATGATCTGACGAGGATCCTGCTCTGATTGTTTGCTTTACTTCTGCTGCCCAGAGCACCGTATACCATAACGGTGAGTTTAAACAAAACCCGAAAGTAAAAACGCGCTTTGTTGATAGTTCTACAATGGAGGCAGGTAGCTTTTACCCTCCTCAGCGCTGGATATTACGACTTAGCCAAGTACATCCATTAACTATGCTTGGCGACGCATCGCCAATTTTGGCTCGTGGCAGATTCCAGATGCGAACGTGCGCGCCCCTATTGGCCTTCCAAAGCTGGTGGTGACGCTGTGCGTTTTCCAGCACGCCCCTAAGGGTCTCAGTGGGTACCAGGGACGCCCGTCACCACCGCGACAACGCATTTGCGACGATGCTTCGCATATTAGACTCAACCAGATCGCATAATGCCCCTTCTTGACGGCCACATGTTTAGTTGATGAAATTCGTCCAGAACTCTATTATATTCTCAGTTAACATACTACCAACTCTTTGCCTCAATGCTTCTCACGCATCTTTGTGTGGTAATCAGGGTGACTGAACCCCTACTTACGGGTAAAACAGCACAAACAAGGACCCCTACCAATATTTATTTAACACATACCCAGATAGCAAGGCTACAGTACTGAATTTTAGCAAGGCCACAGTACAGTGATAGGAAACAAGTGGGGCGTTAGGGTTCGCCCGGACTATTACTCCATCAGTGAGAGCGAGAGACCAACCCATACCACTGAGAAGGCATAAAACGAAATCGTCCCATTCCGTCAAATCTTTTTTTTTTTTTTAGATGGACGAGTCGGCTGCTTGCCTTCGGTATACGCTCCGTGGCCATCGGTTATCTCAGAGACCCTGCAGAGTATTGGCCGCCGTGCCCCTCTGATGAAACTGCGGCAAAGTCCGCGTTAAATAGGCATTTTTTTAGTTGCGTTACTGCGTCACTTTTGTGCAAGGGTCGATGAAGGTTGACCGGGACTTTAGTTCCCACAGAGCAAAAGCCTAAATTCGACAGGTCTTCTTCTTCTTTCTTTCTAACGTCTTTATTTACAGACCAAATGAATGAGCGCCCTATGCGCTCTGCTGTATGGTCTTTTATCTCGTCGTCTTATGTGTCCCTGGTGTTACCAGGGGCAGAGAGACGTCGGGCGGCGGCGATGATTGGCTCGTAGTGCTTGAGCAGCCTGGAGCCGAGTGGGGGCGCCTGCGGGTCCTCTAAATAAGAGTTCCTGTATAGGCTCAATACGGGAGCCAGAGTAGCGCGTTTGATTCCACATGCCGCGTGCCGCCCTCGCCGCTATTCGCCGAGATCCGATCACGTGAGGAGCCGTATCAAGTGTCGTGCAGCAAAGTAGACGTTGCACGCGCCCCGGCGTACGTTCCCAGGCTTTTGAGCCCGCCGCGCGCCTCGAACGCGCGGCGCTGCTATTCGCCGAATTCAGTCACGTGAGGAGCTGGATCCACATGCCATGCGTGAACGCGCAACTCTGGCTCCCGTAGGGAGCCTATACAGGAACTCTACTCTAAATATCGGAGGATCGCCTGGAATGCCGCCAGGACACGACCAGGGTCAGGAGCGGATGGGGGGTTGAGCCACTCAGTGAGAGTGGAGGGGGGAGGTGAGAGGGTTGAGAGCGCGCGAACGTGGGCTGTTGAGTGGAGCGGGCAGTCCCACAAAAGATGGGGGAGACTAGCAGGAATGTGGCAGTGGGTGCACTGAGGGTTGATGTGGACCTGGGGATACATCTTTGCAAGCAGGGAGGGAGCGAGGAGCGCTCCTGACCTGGCTTGCTGTAGAAGGGAGGTCTCGTGGCGAGTGAGAGGAAGGTGGGAAAGAGAGGGGAAGTCAAGGGGGTTAGCCTGAGTAGTCAGGTAATGACGCCGTTGGCTGGCGTGCTCCTGCCGGGCTTCGTGTGAATCGTGAAAGGAGCCAGGTGTGAGCTCCGGTGGCGTAGGAAAAGTAGGGGCCCCGGCTCGCGCGGAGAGAAGTTTAGCGCGCGCAAGTCGGTGAGCCCTTTCATTGCCGGGTATGCCGCTGTGGGCGGGCACCCAGTCGATGAGGGGATGGTGGCCGGCTGTCCGGATAGAAATGGCTGCCCGGTGAATCTGAATAGCGATGGCAGATGATGGAGATGAGTGAGAGCACGGATGGCTTCCTGAGAATCTGTATATATTACGATTCTGGAGGAGGGTACCAGGGTGAAAGTGTTAACGGAGGTTAAGCAGTGCAGTATAGCACAAAGTTCAGCGTGACTAGAGGAGCAGGGAGTCATGAAAACTTGTGTACCGCGTCGATGACCGTCGACATCGCACCATGCCGTGCTGAAGATTGGCGTGGAGTTATTGTCCACAGCCGCGTCCGCGTAGAAAACTAGAGTCGATGAAGAGCGAACAAGGAGAGAGTGGAGATGTCGGCGAGCAAAGTCGCTGCGGCGGGCTTGCGCTTTTTCACCCATGTTCCGAGGGAGGGGACGGGGTGCCGTGAGAGGGCAGAGCTCCCATGGCGGGGGTGGGGTGGGTAAAGGTAGGAGGTGGTCGATGTTGTAACCTAGCTTACGCAGTGTGAAGCGCCCCGCTAGAGTGGCTCGGAGTCGAATTTCTTGAGTTGCGATCTGGGTGGAGGCCAGGTCGTCAAGGCTGTTCATCTGGCTGCAGCTGGTGAGCGCATCGATTCGCGTGTATCTCGGAAGGCCGGTGACAATTCGTTGCAGTTCCCGATTAATTATTTCGAGCCGGAGTTGTTGGGTGCGGGTAAGGTGGTAGTACGGGTAGTCGTACATAATGCGGGAAACCACGAAGGCCCTAGCAAAGATACGGAGGTCATGTTCGTGCACCCCGCGGGAGCGGTGGGCTACCCTGTATAACAGGTGGTTCAGCTGTTTCGAGGTGCTGATGGTACGCTGAAACCAAGTCGCCGCCCGGCGGTCTTGGTCGAGGTGAAAACCAAGAATCCGGATGCTCGTGCGGCGTGAGATGGGAGTACCTGCGAGCGTGAGCTGAATGCACTGTTTTTCTGCTTCTTTTGCTGGTGTGCGACGACCGCCATGAATAACGACGAACTCCGTCTTGTCGGGAGCGGGAGCGAGGCCAACAGACTGGATGTAGTCGTGAATGATGTCGAGCCCAGCTTGAATGGCATCCTGTTGGTAACCGGGTGAGCCAGAGTGGGTCCACAACGTAATATCGTCGGCGTAGATTGCATGTTCGAGGTTAGGGCACCTCACTAAGGCGGGGAGGAAGGCCAGCAAGGACGATATTGAAAAGTACTGGAGAAAGAACGGACCCTTGTGGAACGCCCACTCGGTTTGTATGGGTGATTCCGTGGGATGTGCCGACGTGAACAGTGAAAGTGCGATCTTCGAGGAACGCCGCGATGAAGTTGTATGCCCGACCGGTGATGCCTAGCTGTTGTGCCATTGAGAGGACGGAGGAGTGCGGGACGCTGTCAAACGCCTTGCGCACGTCGACCCCTGCCACAATACGAAGATGCGGTGATGATGTAGATAGCGTATCGTGCTGGAGGCGGCTCATGACGTCCTGAGTGGAGAGTCCAGGGCGGAACCCGTATTGCGATGGGCTGAGCAGCTGGTTGGACTCAAGCCACCACTGCAGACGGGCGTTCAGCATGCTCTCAACCGTTTTGCAGAGACATTATGTGAGGGATACTGGACGTAGATTTGTGAGAGACGTAGGTGGTCTGCCAGGCTTCGGAATAGGACATACCGTCGAGTGACGCCACTCGGAAGGGACGCACCCAGAATCCCACACCAGGTTGATCTCCGTCAGTACGGTCTCTTTTAGGGCGGTGGGAAGGTTGCGAAGTTGCCCGACGGTGATGTTGTCAGGGCCTGGTGCACTGTGTGTGTTTGCCCTATCCAGGGCGGCCTCGAGTTCGTGGAGGGTGAACGGGGAATCCAAGCCGATGGGCTCGGGAACAGGGTGAATACGAGTGTAGCACCCAGGGTCATGCCGAGATGGTTGTGGAAAAAAGACATCAGACGCTCTTTCCGCTAGCTCCTCGAAAGAAACACCTTCGCGGAGGGCAACGGCAGCGGAAGGTTGTCTAGGTTTGCGGTCTCCAAGGAAAACGCGCAGAAGCCTCCATACTTTGGAGAGATGGGTATTACCGGAAACGGAGCTGCACATGGAGGTCCAGCGGTCAGAAGCCAGTTCCGATGTGTAGCTCGAGATGGTGTCTTGCACCTGGCGCAAAACCCTGAGGAGCCGACGTGGTCTACCAGATCGGCGGTAGCGAGCCAACAGGCGTATGCGGCGGTTCCAAAGGGTGAGTAAATGTGCATCAGGTGCCGGAGCGTCCTCGGGAACGGTTAGGCGTTTGGTGGCGGCCTTGTGGGCACACTGGATGGCTTGTATAATGTCTGAGAAACCGGTGACGTCCATGACAGAAACCAGGGCTGCCCGAAACTTGTCCCACTTGGTGATAAAGGTGTCCCGACGGGTGTTGTGGTGAGATGAAGTTGGAGATGGGAAGTGATAATGTAAAGTGATGGGAAGGTGATCGCTGCCGAGGTGATCGCTGGTGACCTGCCACTTCCAGCGTTGAGGGAAGCGAGCCCAGGTCAGGTCGGGGCAAGTGTCTTGTTGCCGGGAGGTTTGGCCGATACGTGTAGGTGTGTCTGGGGTATTCAGGAGGGAAAGTTTGAGTTCGGTGAGGTCCGCAAGGAGCCGTGTACCGCGAGGAAGGTCAACATCGTAACCCCAGGCCGTATGTTTTGCGTTGAAATCACCGCATACTATAATGTCGTCCTTGGGGTAAAGACGAGAAAAGTGTTTGATGAAGGCGACATTTAGCGGCTGCCTTGTGCGACGATTTAGCGACGTGTCGGGGGTCACGTACACAGAGAAAAGAAGAACAGGTCGGCGAGGAAGGAGGAGCAGTCGGCAACCCGTGACGCTGGTGATGATGGAGCACCACTGTGATGTGTCGAGGGGAGTGAATGGGACTGAGCGATGGACATACAGTGCGGCGCGGATACGAGGCAAGGAGGCACTAGTCTCGGCGTCCGGAGCAAGTCCGTCGTACTGTGGCAAAGCCGGAAGTGGGCCGTTGCGTTCTTGTATAGCGAAGGCAGCGGGTGTGTCAGATGGAGAATGAAGATGAAATTTTTCGATAAGGTCTGCTTTTTGCGTCGGAGCGAGCGACAGTTCCATTGAACAATTGTGGGTGCGCTAGTCATGTTTAGGCGTGAATTGCGCGGGAGGGCCGAATGGAATGATGCCCTGCATCATGAGACGCTCAATGACTGCACGGGTGCAGGTATCCACCAAAGTAGAGATTGACTGCTGCATGGCAGCAAGCTGTTGCAAGGCAGCTTGCGTTTGTTTTGTGAGAAGGGCCGTTTGTTGGGTCATGGCCGTTAAGTCGTCTACTGCCGGAATTGGGACGGGCGTCACGCGAGCGGTGTTGACAGCCTTCACGGCTTCTGCAAAGGATGTGCGAGGCGGTTCCGATGTAGGGAGCTGCGTGTGGGTGACAAAGGCGCTGAGGGCCGGCACATGGGGTTTAGCGGCGAGAATCGGGCGGGAGTCCGTCTTGGGCTTAGTAGTTGTCGATGAGGCTATTGGGACCGTTGGCGCAACTGGCGGCATAACTGGAAGTGTGAGGGTTGGAGTCGGGGGCACCGGTGGTGGTGGTGACGGCTGCTCCTCCGGGAATGAGGAAGGTGGCGGACGACGCTGTGGAGCCCCGCGGTCTCGTTGAGCCATCATGCGTTGAATTTCTTTTCTTTTTGGGCAGGAGCGGCCGTGGCGAGATGGGTTCCGCCGCAGTTCCGGCACTTGGGTTGGGCAGACGAGCACTGGTCTGTGCCGTGCTTCGGTGCGCCGCACGTGGCACAGCGGGCTTTGTCACTGTTAGGGCATTGCGTACTGCGGTGCCCGATGCAATGGCAGGTGTCACATACATGAGTTTGTCGATGGAAAGGATATACACGCACCGTGAATAAGCCCAGGCCCACGCGGAACGGGAGGCTGGTGCCCTCGAACGTGATTAACGCCGACCCAGAGGTGCCGAGAGGTTGTGCCTGGAGGATGGTACATTTCCGACAATGAAGATGCTGCAGGAGCTGCCCGGAATCCATACCACCAGCGTTTTTGATAAAGCCGCGAGTCTGGCCGCGTCGAATAGCCTCGTAGGCTTGGACGGGGACTTGTTTCTTGTCGATCGGTATGTATGTTATCTTGAGTAAAGCGTCACGCACTTGAGAAGAGGTGCCATCGACCGCGAGTTGGTTACTGCGGTCGAGGTACCGTACTTGGTAACGGAGTTGTAATGATGGGTGAGATTGGAGGCCCGTTTGTGTAGCGATGGCGGAGTCAATGGTGAGGAAAGCTGCGTCCATGATCCGACATGGTTGGGTTGGTCGTAATATGACGGTGTGGAGAAACTCGCTTTGGGGCGAAACGGCGTGAGGCATCCCGGACTGGGCCGTCTTACGGCGGCGAGACACGGTATGCCAACCATCCTCTAGAGCGGAAGAGGCATCATTGGAGTGAAATGGACGGCACGCGGGTGTGGCGGTGAACTTGACGGTGGAGGAGCCGAGGTGCGTGCTGCGAGCAAGTTTAGTTCCATCGGCGGCGTAGCGGATGTGGTACGTTCTGCCGAGAGGGGGGAACTCACCCGTGGGATCATCATCACCAAGGATAGAGAACGGATTCCGAGTAGTGATCGCAGTTTGCCTCGACGCGGCACTGAGTGATGCGTGAGGCAGTGAGATGCCCGCGTGAGCGGCAGCAACGGCGGTGGGTGATGCGTTCGGGTGTAGGGTTAGCGAGGCGGTTGCAGCCGGCGTAGGCGCCTCAATGGGCTGAGAATCCATATCATCAGGTAGAGGGAGGTCCTGAGGGGCTCCGACGGTGCCGAGGGTCGTCATGATGTCCTTACGGAAGTGTGAGCCGAAGCTCAGGCGTAAGGAGAGCGAAAAATGCCAAAATTTGAAGGAGCTGAATCGAGACTGGTAGGAAGAGATGACGTCTTCTTCTTCCTCCGACAGGTCAAAAATATATATTTTTCAAAGTATTCCTCGCACATGTCTAAGCACTGCTGCTATCGTTTTGGCAGGATCTTCTATCATTTTGCCCTAGAAATTACAAGTTTGTGAGACTGCAGTCGGGCGAGCCTGTTCGTGCGGTTCATTTGTCACTGACAGTCGTTCTTCGCTAAACTGTTCACGCAATTCCCATACTCTTCTCCGTGATGTCATCTGTTTCAATACTGTGCCTGCAATTTTCTCGAAATTCTAGCTGATTTAACTGTATTGTTCCCTTGAAATTTGAATATGCACAACTACTCCACAGCTGCATAAACATTTCTCACCGCCATGAGAGCTTGAGCTGCTGCACATGCGTGAAATACGTGATTCCGGGAATAAAATATTGTCACGAATGAATGTGACAAGAGGACGAGCAGTGAACTTAAAATTAAAGGTTTAACCGGCCAATTTGTATCAAGCGAAATAAAGCACGAGCGTCGAGACAGCAGAAAAGCGGGCGGCGACTTGGCGGCGTCGCAGCAATCGAGAGCGAGACTGACTCGACAAGGGCGTGGACAGCTCCTCATCTACTGTGCGCCACTATCTCGAATATTCGGCAAAGGAGCTTCGAGCGTCGCGCGCTCGGGGCGAGAATGAACAGGCGCTTTCAAGAACAAGAAAGCAAGGATAAATGATAAAAGCTACGTCCTGAGCAAGAATAAAGGCGAATCTTCTAGAGGTTCGTGACCGAGCATTGCTTTCTCGGCTCTGTGGGCACCATTATCACCCCCCTTTAAAAGCGCATCATCCCTATGCAACGCGAAAGGAAAACAAAAATGGCTAAACATACAAAAAATACGGAGAGCCGAAATAAACTTGCAGCGTCACAATCCTAACGCGCGTGGAACGGCTTGAGTCGAATTACGTGAACCACTTCGGGTCTTGGCTGGCGGCGTCCTGATGGTCGGGTTCCATCTGGGAGCAGCTCTTAATTCAAGTCCCTAAGGCGGTGAATGACCTTGTAGGGTCCGAAGTAGCGTTTCAATAGCTTCTCGCTGAGGCCGCGGAGGCGAATGGGCGTCCATATCCATACCCTGCCTCTGGGAGGGTAGTCCACATCGCGGCGACGAAGGTTGTACCGGCCAGCGTCGACACGCTGTTGGTCCTTTATGTGGCGTACCTCTTCTAGGTGGCGTACGTCTTCTACCCGTTGGGTGACCAGCTGGGCGCCGTCCATGCCGTCGTCTGTCGGGTCATGGGGCAGCATGACGTCGAGCATCGTCGTCACCTTTCTGCTGTGCACCAACTGAAAGGCTGTACTCAAAGTGGTTTCTTGAACCGCCGTGTTGTACGCAAACGTGATGTGGGGCAACACCCCATTCCACGTCTTCTGTTCCATGTCCACGTACATCGAGATCATGTCGGCGATGTTCTTGTTTAATCGCTCCTTCAGCCCGTTGGTCTGCGGGTGGTATGCAGTTGTTCGACGGTGGTCAGTGTGGCTCAGGCGGAGTATCTCGTCTGTTAGTTACTCAACGAAAACCTTGGCTGCTTCCACAGCGGTTTTTGACCTGAGTGCTTTTGTGTAGGCGTACCGGGTGATGCAATCAGTTGCCACGATTATCGAACAGTTTCCCTGCGTCGACGGCGGGAAAGGTCCAAGCAGATCCTTTCCAATCTGCTAGAACGGTACAATCGGGGCGCGATCGGCTGCAGGAGGCCTGCCGGCTTCGTCGGCGGTTACTTCCGTCGCTGGCACTCATGGCACGATCGTGTGTAGAGGTAAACAGTCTCCGCGAGCTTGGGCTGGTGGTACTTTCTGGGATCATGCGAGACTCCTGCTGTAGCCAAGGTCACCAGATGTTGGCTCGTCGTGGCAGGCTTGGAAGATCTCTTCTCGAAGACTAGTAGGAATTACGAGGAGCCACGTCGAGTTGCTGTCACCGAAGTTCTCTTTCTAGAGAATACCTCTCCCGACAGCGAACCTTGGCAGGGTACGTGAAAAGGCTCGGGGAATCGTACCCCTTCGTCCCCCCCCCCCCCCCCCAAGTGGTCGATCGGTGCGCGCAGCTCAGAATCGTCCCGCTGGAGCGCTGCCATAACCGTAACGCTCACGGCTCCTAGAACGTGATCGTCGTCGCCGTCGTCGTCTTTGGCACAGACGTTAGCTGAGTCGACGGGGCTCTGGCGAGGCAGTCGGCGTCGCTGTGTTTTCGGCCTGACTTGTAGGCCACGGTCACGTCGTACTCTTGCCTTCGTAGGCTCCATCGAGCGAGGCTTCCCGATGGGTCTTTCAGGTTCGCTAACCAGCACAGAGTGTGGTGGTCGGTGACTACTCGAAAAAGACTCCCGTACATGTACGGCCGGAATTTCGTGATGGCCCGACGACGGCCACACATTCCTTCTCGCTCATCGAGTCTTTACGTTCCGCGTTCGACAGCGTCCGAGTAGCGTATGCGATCACGCGCTTTGCACCCTCTTGTCGTTGGACCAGTACCGCTCCGAGTCCCGTATTACTGGCGTCCGTGCGAATTGCCGTTTCGGCTGATTGGTCAAAGTGGCAGCGAATCGGTGGCGACAAGAGCCGTCGCTTAAGCTCGTCGAATGCCTGTTGTTATTTTTTACCCCATTCTTGGAACTTTGCGCGTACTACCGGCGATCCCGAACGGATCGCCGGTAGTGCGCGCAAAGTTCCAAGAATCTTAGGATGGACTTCTTGTTGGTGGGCGCTGGAAACGCCGATATGGCGCGAGTCTTCTCAGGGTCAGGACGAACTCTATCGATGCTCAAAACGTGGCCTAGGAACTTCAGTTCGCCGTAGGCGAACCGGCACTTCGTTGGCTTGAGGTTGAGTCCGGCGATCCTGATTGCCTCAAGGCGTCGCAAGTGATCCTCGAAGTTGGCTGAGAATACCACAATATCGCCGAGGTGAACGAGACAGCTCTGCAGCTTGAGACCTGCAGGTACGGTGTCCATTTCACGCTGGGAAGTTGCCGGCGTCGTGCACACACAACGAAAAACTACACCTCTGGCCGTGTAAACCGTTGTCCCAGGGCGGACACCCCAAATGATGTTCGTTTCAGACGCAAGGTTCGGTGTATTTTGTTTCGAGGCGCGCGGCGAACTCAAAAGCCGGGGAACGTACGCCGGGGCGCGTGCAACGTCTACTTTGCTGCACGACACTTGATACGGCTCCTCACGTGATCGGATCTCGGCGAATAGCGGCGAGGGCGGCACACGGCACGTGGAATCAAACGCGCAACTCTGGCTCCCGTAGGGAGCCTATACAGGAACTCTACGTCAGCCAGCCGTCAATTTTTCTGCACCAAAAAAAGAGTGATTTTATTGACGCGTGGTGATGAGTGACGCCACTGAGTGATTCAGTGTATTTTTATCGCAAGTTGTTTGCTTGAGCTGTTTTTAAATTAATGTTCAGTTGAGAGTGAGCGCTCGTCCTGTTCGCCTTCCTTTTTTGGCCTCGTCTTTGTTAGCGCTTTTAAATTTTATGTCATGAACAAACTCACCCGCTTCGCCACTTTAGAATTTCTGGAAGTGCCTAACTCGAGCGGTTGGCGACATACAAACATACACAGCACACCTCACATACCACAAGACATCAATATACATGCCTATACAGACACAAACATTGAATAAAAGCACAAACAACCCGACACTCCTACTCAATCCAAACAGTGAGCCGCTCGTTATACGTATATAGCAGACGTTTTCTTTTAGACAAAAGTACGCTGACCCCCACGGTATTTTACATGAACCTAACAATAATACTCAGTTATTACTTATAATGCAATGACTTAAATAAAATTAGGGATGGTACACTTTTCTCTTAGTCTAGATTATTCTTAAACAAACACTTTATATTTAAAAACAAACGTTCCGAGCTAGCCAAAATGTAACAAAAATTAAGTTTCATGTTCGGAAGTTCAAGCGCTCAAGGCAGAAATGCGCCAGCGAAGTGTGCTTGCTTCTGGCAAACTATACTCCATTGTATGACGCTATCAAAGCTGCTGGCTGTAGTCCCCGTCTTGGGTTAGTGTTTGATTTACACGCGCTCTCGTGAAAATGAAAGGTTGGGTTAAAGTATACACGCTCGAGTCACTATTCTTGACAGCATTATACTCACGCTAGCGTCGACTTGCATAACCCGCTGAGCCCAAGCAAACGATAAGAACATTCAAATATGTCAGAACAGTGGCGTGCATTCGCTAAGGAAATATATACCGTAAACGACTTATTTTTCGCGGGCTCAATGCTTCGTGATTTAGGTGAAAAAACAAATTGTTGTGTACGTTTATACAGCTGGAAGTTCGTCTGCCTCAGTGGGCGTCTGGTGACTCAGCTGTAGATGAGCAATTTAGCCAGTGCGGTACAACCGCTAGCCTGGGGTCTTTAACGTGCATCACGCAGAAGCGATACACGACAGCACGACGGTACGATGCTCATCCAGATAAAAACGGGTAGAGGGTGGGGGATTGAACCCAGTATCCTTGGGATCTGCAGCGCGAGCTTTCGCTCCACGTTTTCCGAGCTGGTGTGCGCTAGCCCACTCGGACACCGATACCCCGATTTAGGTCGAAGCTGAAGTTTTTTTTAATAATTCGCGGGTTTTAATTAATTTCTCGCGACGCGGTTGGACCTCAATATAGATTCCAATGTTTTGCCGGAATTGTTCGCGGGACCTATTTTTCGCGAGTTAGACAATTGCAAAGTTCGCGAAAATTAGGTCCGCGTGAAAATTAAGTTGTTTGCAGTATCTCAAATTCCTGCAGTTTGACATCGGGACCTGTTTCTTGTACTGTTGTCACCTTGGCGACACGGTCACTAAAGAGAATCTACTCAGTTTGTTTTATAAGATATTACGGAAACTTTATCTACCGACTGTTAGCACAGGCACTCTGGCATTTTATACCGGGTGTTCATTTTTAATTCGAACAGATTTATTACAAAAAATCCGTAAAAGATGCACTAGTACGGTTTGTTCAAGTGATTTATACGGCCAGAGGGACATATTATAGGGGGCTAATCGTAACAATCAGTCGGCTAATTAATTAAAATTTGTTAATTAACTTTTTAATTAATGAAAATAGACATATGGTTCCAATTAGATATTTGCTCAGCGTCGTCGAAAACCCCTAAATCAGTCATTTTCAGAAAGACTTTGAGCGCGTGAGAAGCGTAGTAGTGAACTGAAGTTACCTCTCGTGGAGCAGGTACAGTCGGGGACAAAAGTCTCCAGGACGCGCGAGCTGCGGCTGAAACGCATTGCTCTGCCATCTGCCGGCGGGACGCCTGGTTTCGAGATCACACAAAAGCGCATGCGCGTCCTACTGTGCCTGCAAACATGTGTCTTTTCCCGCTCTTCTGCGGCGCGACGCCTAACTCGGAATCGGCCGCGTGGTACTGCCTCGGAGATAAGCGCTTGTGACTGACGGGCGTCTGTTATACACATTCCGAAACTGGAGATACCGCCTGCAGCATTGCGCTGCATTTCGCCGTGTCAGCGCACCTTGCTTTATAACCAGTTCAGCTTATCGCTAAGTTGAGCTGCCGTGACTTCTTGCTTTAGTTGCCATGTCAGTAAGCGCTATCTCCGAGACGGTGCCACGCCCCCGATTCCGAGTTAGGCGCTGCGCCGCAGAAGAGCTGGAGAACCTACATGTTTGCAGGCACAATAGGACGCGCATGCGCTTTTGAGGGATCTTGACACCAGGCGACCCGCCGGCAGATGGCAGAGCAATGCGTTTCAGTCGCAGCTCGCGCGTCCTGGAGACTTTTGTCCCCGACTGTACAAAGCTAGAGGTTGCGATAAGGCGCCCGTGCGATTTTTCTGTCTCTTATCTAGCCCCAGCCTTGTACCTGCTCCGCGAGTGGTAACTTTAGTGCACTACTACGCTTCTCACGCGCTCAAAGTCTTTTTGAAAATGACTGAATTAGGGGTTTTCGATGACGCTGAGCAAGTTTCTAATTAGAACCATATGTCTATTTTCATTAATTAAAAAGTTAATTAACGAATTTTAATTAATTAGCTGACTGATTGTTACGATTAGCCCCCTATAATATGTCCCCCTGGCCGTATAACTCACTTGAACAAACCGTACTAGTGCATCTTTTACGGATTTTTTGTAATAAATCTGTTCGAATTAAAAATGAACACCCGGTATAAACAGTTTAGAAAATTTAGTATAAGCTGAACACAATCGGTAACTTAATTTTCCGAGTTGGATAAAAAATATCTTTAGAAAACAATATATTTTTAAAGTTTGTTTCAAATAAAGAACTGAAAGAGGAGCCTTAAGTTGCACTATCGTGTAAATACTTTCGAAAAAATATCTATTGGGAAGCAGGTTTTGCAATCTTGAATTTGCTTCTTTCAAAATTACTTTATGCTTACTTGAAAACTGTATCCTCAACAATTTAGACACAATTGTATAAAAATTAAGTAACAGCCCATATGAAATGTATAGCATAATAAAATTCACAATTGTTTGATAAAGTGAAATCTCAAATATGACAGTTTCAAATGTCACTCAAGTCAGCAGTAAAAATTTGAAAGACAATGATGAAACAGAGCCGTGCAAAAAGGCATTCAGTATATAAAACAGATAGCCTACAGATATGGGCCTGTGGCGGTCCATCGGTTCAGCCTCCGCGCCGCCAAAGACGACAGTGTTGCAAAATTACGAACCAGTGCACAGGTAGACAGTCGCCTTAAATGCAAACACCGAAAAAATACTCACATCAGCGCTGTGCGAGTCTATTTTTGTGTGTTTGGATTTTTAGTAACTGTCTACCTGTGCGCTGGTTCGTAATTTTGCAACACTGTCGTCTTTGGCGGCGCGGGGGCTGAACCGATGGACCGCCACAAGCCCATATCTGTATCTGTTTTATATACTGAATGCCTTTATGCACGGCTCTTTTTCATCTTTGTTTTTCAGATTTTTACTGTTGACTTGTGTGACATTTGAAGTTGTCATACTTGAGATTTAACTTTATTTAACAATTGTGACAAAAATCCAAACACAGAAAAAATACTCACATCAGCGCTGTGCGAGTGTATTTTTTGTGTGTTTGGATTTTGAGCAACTGTCTACCTGTGCGCTGGCTCGTAATTATGGCTTACCAACTCGGCCAATCTGCCGTATTAACCGTGTTGCAAAACTCTTAGATCAACGTTATTGCTAATGACTGCAGTGTATAAAAGCAAGCTACTCGTCGGGACAAGCTCGGCGGTACGAGAATGAACAAAATGTTCGCACAGCTAAATTCCGAGTCTGTCGCGCCATCTGTTCCGTTCTCAACATCGAATGTGCTACAAATTGGTGACCCGGACATGATGATCGACTCCGAACGCCTGCTATCCAGAGGAACGTTCTTCGTGGCCAGGGGCACGGCAACGGCTCTGCCTTTTCGGGCGAAAATGCATTAGGCGTATCTTCAACTTTCACAGCCTCCGCATCTGCAGCGCCTCCGCCATCACCTCTGCTCTGTCGCATTATACCGCCGGCATCTCCCAGCAATGGGCTGTGACCACCTTGCTCGACCCACCGGCTCGGCAAGTAAGTATTCATCGAAGTTTCCACACTGTTCACAAGGCATGTCGCTAGCTGACCTGGGTCTCCTCACCGTTGCTACGTCAGGCATTCGTTCGGTTCCTCATCTTAGGGGATATTGCATCGGCCCCGCAGTCGGCCGGCATCCCCCTTTTAGTCCGAGGCTGCACAGTCCGAGCTAATCGAGCCGGACTGAAAGCACAACTGGGTCGATTTCCCCTCTGTCTGCTGCCTTATTTCCTGACCTCGGCTTCAACTACCATGCACGGCTTCCGAACGCTGTCTTTTCTGCTGTTTAGTACGTCATCCTGTTTGCGGTACATGTCAACAGCAACACCTCTCTTGAGCCGCATTCACTTCAACAAAATCGTGCCATTTCCCACAGTCTGCAGAGCTGCAGGCGACGGCTCTAGAAGGGGAGCTCTGCGGCGGTCTATTGGTTCAGCCTCGGCTTCGCCAATGATGGCAATGCTACTCGCAGTTGTTGCCACGAGCTCAACAACATGAGAATAAACAGAATGTTTTCATTGCTCGGAGTCGGTCGCAGCATCTCCTCCGTCCTCAACATTGAATGCGCTGCAGGTAGTAAGCAAGACACACATGTCAGATGAAAAGAACAAATGCTCAGATCAGACATGTCGCAGATGTCCAAAATTCTCCATCATGTAGGATCATGCTTTTTGTTTCATTCTAACTGAAGACGAACGTGAAGATCGCGCGATTAAAATGAATGCTTACGAAACACCCAAGTCTTAGGGTAAGAGCTCACTGCTGATCCGTGGCTGTGGCATATATATATACTGTAAACGACTTAATTTTCGCGGGCTCAAATTTCCGCGAATCGGGCCAAAGCTGAAAATTTGAAAATATTCGCGGGTTCTAATTTTTGCGAATCGAGTGTAGCTCCCGTAGCGTTCACATATTGCCCGAATTGTTCGCGGGACGTTTTTTTTCGCGAATTGTAGGCGATTCGCAAATTCGCGAAAATTTGGTCCTCGCGAAAGCTCAGTCGTTTACAGTATTTAAAAGTGCACCGATGATAGCACCTACACGTTTGGAAACAATACCGAGATTACAACGCTTGTTACCCTCTTAACGAAGAAGAGTTGTCCATTACAAAAGACAAAAGAAATAAAAAAATACCGGAAACAACGCAAGGTACAAGTCTGCAAAACAGGCCTCCGGATCCAACTACTTCGTCGTACTGGAGTTTGTTGCTGTAATAACGGCCTTGGATGGGCTGTAAGGCCAGTATTTGCACTGAACTGGGTGTCTTGGTGACTATCACCAGTGTTTTCGGAGTTGCCACTCCAGAGTTGGAACGATTCCGCCCTTCCACGACCCTGGAATCGAATGCAAATAAAATGGCAGCAGCGCTGGAACGAAATGGGAATGGAATTAGTAGGTGCATTTTGCCAAGAATAGAGTAGGAATGGTATAGGCTGTGTTCTAATCCGAGTTGCGTCAATGCGGTCCAAGGGGTTTTCAAACGGCATCATTGCACTTTACGTAACTGACGGCTTGGTTATCTGACTGGCTTATGTTCTTTCGAGGATGAAAGTTACACCCCCAGTGAAGGAACCAAAACTGTAGAGTTGTAGGCGGACAAGGTATCGTTCCTGGCGCCGTCAGACGTGACAATATGGCTGCTGTGGCCATGTGTGATTACAACACCAGTTACAGGCCACCAGGCAGGGACAATGTCACACCGTCCGCATTTCGTTAATGCACGTGACTCCTCACTTACCATGTATCTCGTAGCAGTGGAGGGCATATACGGCTCTTTTGTGGAGAAGATGGGTGACTGCTGTCTGTCTGTTATAAGCCTTTTACACTTGGTGGCACTGTTATAAGGCTTTTCCGCTTGGTGGTGTGATCGATATCTGGAGTGCCACCATACCAATTGCCACCAGCACTATGTGCGACCACCACTCAACTAAGTAGAATCAATGCTTTCGGGTCGGGTTTTGCATAATTTTGCAGTTGTCTACTCGTTTGACAACGCCAGCTTTATGCTGACATTATTTTCCGTAAACTTGGTACTAGCTGTCAAGTGTCATTTTTCACGGTTCGGAGGGATTGAGAGAAATGGAGTGTAACGGTTAAGTCATTCCAGGAGTCGGTACGCGCCCAGTGTTTCCTTTCCTGGAGTTCGAAGGACTGGAATTAGTATTAGAAACTCCAATTCTCTGGAATGGAGTTGGATGAAATGGGGGTGCTCATTCTGCAATACTGCCCGTCAACACCAGAATCGGCTGTGAAATTCTTGCCCGCATCAGGAACTGCCGTTGAACCACCGTTCTAGCAATTTTAGTGTCAGCGAGGGCTTCGTTGGTATCTATTGCAGGAACGTCGACACAATTCGTGACTCCAACAAAATATTGACGGCACCTAGTGGCTGGAACAGAAAGCTGCGGCGGCAGGTTTGCTCACTAGCCTTCTCTAGCAGTTAAAATATTCACAGCACCTGGCGGTCTAAAAACGAAGCCGTGAAAGTAAGTTAAAAACATGTAGTGAAAATGGCCAGTAGTCTACTCAGTTCACCCCTAAGCTGAGAGTGCAGTGGAAGGTACGCATTTGTTAGAACAGTCACAAGCCTATTTTCCATCATGTAAAAACGTGCTCCCTGCGTTGGTGTGTAGACAGAAGCGCGATTACGTGGTGAAAGAGAGACGCACGACTGATCTAAGGAGTGTGGGGTTTCGATTACACTGCCGAATTATGGGAAAGCGAAGTACTAGGCATGATTTGACAAGTCATTAAAGGGAATCTTAGGTGACAGGATGAGCTGGGACGCATCGGACTATGCAGATCCGACCCTGATGCCTCATCTACAAGCGGCCATACAGCAGTGACACTAACACCGTAAACTCCTGGCCGAACAATACAGCAGCCGGCGCCTATCTGGGATTAAGTCAAACTGTTCTGGCAAACCTTTTGTGGCTCCGCATGTTGTGGTGAAACTGCTTTAAACTCGCTGTGGTTAACAATCTGGCTGCAGCAAGCCCAGCGCAGTCTTGAGCTTCCACACCAATGAGAGTCCAGCAGGGCTACAGCTAATAATTTAATCTGGCATTGTTTTGTACGACAGCAACATTCTGGCTATTTCAGCATGAAAGTCACTTAATTAATTTTGCCATCTTCAACTACTGCTGTATTATCTGTTCCACATGCTCGGCTGCCCCATTGAAAGCGGAATGGTACGGGAGTCACTAGCACCCAATTCGGATGCCATTATTCCGAAACAATGTCTTGAATTCATAATTCACAAAATGTTGGACGTTCTGATGCAACCATGTCAATACAAACAGACGCCAAAGAAGTGGTCACTGGAAATATTGCCTCAAACCTCTACGAGGCCAGGCGCTTTATTGTTGGTCTCATCTGTTAAAACACCCAAGCAATAAAAACTTTAAGAAGTTTACAAAATGAGATGTTAGGAGAATTTAAAATATCTTGTGAATTTAGGTACCCTGTACAACCGTACCACCTATGGTTTAGGTTGCGTCACAGAAACCGCCAAAGTTCCCATGGTTGTGTAATGTTTTATCATTTTAAATCATACAATACTACCAGTTCATCGTTTCTGACGAAGTGTGCTTCAAGTACAGCTTTGATATCAAAGAGTTATCGTTAAAAGAAGACATTTAAACATGCTAAAACAATAAACTGACCCGAGATCAATGAGACATTGCAGCATGCATGGTCGAACGCTACTCAGTACTTCTGGAAGATATAGGCTTATACCTCATTCACAGGGTCAACATAAAGGTACCTTAAACATAGGTCCCTTTGCTATAGGCGAATCAGCCCGTGCTCTTGGGTCGCGAGCACACGACACGTGCGGAAGATTGTGAATTGATTGGCCGCAGAGAACAAAGGTCCCTTAGGTAAATGTACCTTTACAGTCGTGTGAATGGAGTATAACTCTTACTCCAAATGATTTTAATCTTTTGAAGTAAGAGTAAATGCGAAACTTCCAAAAGTACGCAATAGCATTCGTTCACTGTATGCTGCAATTTCACCTCATACTGGTTACGGATGCTACTCGGAACTGCATCCAGTAGCACTGTTGATAACCTGCAGGCTCACGATATGTAGCTTTAGAGCACCGAGTTGAATTAAGCCTAGGTGCCACAGTTTCACAGTGAATAGTAAGGGTGAGGAAGATCATGGTGCTCACAGAAAGAGGCCGTGTCTTTGGACAGGATCTAGTGGCAGTGTTATACAGGTCGAAGATGCGCTGAGTTGAATGGTAATAGCGATGTTTTCTCCCTGGGCTCATAGGACCAGCATAAATTGTGGGGTATTGTGTCATGTTACCCCCCCCCCCCCCCCCCCATTTATGCTGGTCCTATGAGCCAAGGGGAAAAAACCGCTATTACGATGGAACTCGGCGCATTCAAAACTTGTTAAAAGGAGCATCCTGAGGTTAGGCCTCAAAAACGCACTCAGAAAATCCTGCTCGCCTTCCATCCCAGAGCTTTGACGGGAAAGGCTCACGACTAAAGCGCGCAGGATACTTAATCTCGTCATTAAAATCAGTGGCCGAAAAGCTTATCAACAAAAGCAGGCAAGACGTTCGCACTCAACAAAAGCAAAGAGACAAAACTAAGAAACCCATCATTGTACCATATATTAAGAATTGTTCTCACGGACTGAAGAAAAAAGTTAACCGAGTAAACATAGAAGTCATCTTCTCAGCTCCTAACAAACTTCGTATGTGGAAAACTCAACATAGCTCAGACCGGAAAATGTCTTAAAGGGGTACTCCGGCGATTTCTTCATGGTCCCCAATTTGCTTGAAATTTTGCTAAACTCGCCAAACAACATCGTTAAAATAGTATCCCAAATATTAGGTCAAAATAAATTTTTTTCACAAAGTTATTGAATTTACAAGTTTGGTCCTCACCGTGTTTTTCAAACTGAAAGTCTCTACTGGCAACAACGAAAAAGTGACGTCAATGGAAGGCAGGGGTTCACTCTTTGGACTGTATAATTTGTTCCCAACTGATGACAAGCAGTTTCATGGTGTCAAATGAATGCTTTGGAAGCTCGCTCCAGTACCTGCGCACCAGCGCGGAACATATGATTGGCATATTCAATTTTTTAGACTGCTTGCTCGACTGGCAAGCCTGCCTGCCACTGACGTCACGGCACTGAAAAGTGCGGGTATATTTGAATGTTGGTTTTTGCAACATTTTCATTTGCCGATTTCACAATAACTATTATAAATTTCGCGATACTAAATAGCATACCGGAAAGGGTAAAGGCCGGGGAGTCAGAAAATATAGTTAGTTGAGGTAGCTCGAAAAATCGCCGGAGTACCCCTTTAACGATCGCCTTCGTGAACATAAGGACAGTTTCACCAACAAAGACTCCGGACATTTAGGCACCCACTGCCCAGACTGGGGCTGCTCAGTGCTTGTGAGCAACTGCGCGTGCTTGGAAAGCACCACAATCTGCTCACAAGAGAAATTATCGAGGCAAAAAACATCGCAAAACATAACGACGGATGTGTTAGTAATCCGCCTCTAACCTTATCACAAAAAGAATTATACTGCCTAGCCTTACATAAATTTCAATTTAGTTAGTTTTACATTTAGCTTCATAATCAAAGAAAAGAAAAAAGTGAAAGCCGTTTACAACTCCCTGTAACGCCGAATTGGAGTGCAGCTCTTGAGGAGGAGGAGGGAAGGGTAATTAGGGGAGGGTACACCCCTCCTCCTCCTCCTCCCCTCATTCTTCAATCTGCTCCGGGGGGGGTGGTCACCTGACCTCGGGGGGAGGGGGGTCGTGATCTGTGACCTCGGGGGGAGGGGGAGGGGGGGTCACGTGACCCCTCAGGTCACATCACCCCCCCCCCGGGGTCACGTGACCTCGGGGAGGAGGGGGAGGGGGGTCACGTGACCCCCCCCCCCCCCCCGAGGTCACTTGACCGCGGGGGGGGGGGGGGGCTCGCGCGGTGCATTACGGGATATTTCCCATAATGCACCGCGCGGTTACGCCGACGCCGACGCCGACGCCGCTCAAGCCGGAAACGGGCGCCTAAGAGCTGCGCTCTAAAAAGACCAGTTATTCTCCCTGGCCCTAGCCTATAATACAAATAGAAGAAGAAAAATGTGTAAGTATACCAGATAGTTGTTAGTCAGCGCTGCGTAAGTGTCTCTTTCTTTTCTGTGTGTGTTGACTCGAGTGACTATTTTGAGGGTACGCTGTTCCCTCTGTTCATCAGGAGCAACCAACTCGGCCTAACCTCTGTGGTAACATGCATCGGTCACAACACGCACAAGAACAGTCCACCGTAGCGGCAGGTTCACGTGGTCTGCAATGACTCAAACTGCGGCTGGCGTCGTTATGGATCCCTCCGGAGGTAGGATGAGCTTTCGCAACGTCAACGTGTTTGCTCCAAGGTCGATCAGGGCACTGTAATCACACAGGAAGTTCATGCCAAGGATGACGTCTTTCGCACAATCTTGAAGGAGGACGAACTTGACAGGTCTCCCCTTGAATTTTGACGCGAGCAGTACATATCCCAAAAGGAGTGATGAGGTGTCCTCTGGCGGTGCGTATTTGAGGGCTGTCCCAGGGCACTGTGACTTCTCGAAGGCGGCGAGAGAGCTTCCCGCTCAAAACGGAGTAATCTGCTCCGGTGTCGACAAGTGCCGACGCGTCGTGGCCGTCAATGACAACGTTGAGGTTGTTGGGCTCCTTTGCAGAATCGTCGGTCGGGTGCTTCTTGTCGCTAGAGTGGGGGCCCTACGACACTCTAGGAGGATGTTTTCGACGGTCGTCCTCGGCAATACCACATCTCGGTATTACCGCGCTTCGTTTCCCCGACGAGGCAGGGGAGACAGGCTTTCCCGGCTGGACCTACGATGAGGTGATGCAAGGCGTTGCGGGGCAAGTGGCCGCAGGAGACGGTGAACGGCGAAGATTCTCATCGATGTCTCGTGAGCGCTCACCGTACCGTGGGCGAGGGTCGTTTGGGTGGATCCCGCGCAGCCCAAGTTGTCGGTAGGGTCGGTTGGCATCTGTGGTACGCATTGTCGGCTTCCCCGCAGCGGTACCACAGCAGGAGTCGGGCGGCCGTCCTCCAGAGGTTCGTCTTCCTTGGCGAAGGTTGCTCTGGGCGGACGTAGCGCGGTGCTGGGGGTTCACGTTGCGGTGGCGCCGTATACGGGCGAGCAAGCAGCGGCGGTCGTCGGGCAACTGCGGCGTATCTCAGCGCTGGTTTCTCGAAATCTTGTACGTCGGTGGGAGCCTCCGGGCTGAAAAGCTTGCTGAACCTCTTCTCGGACTACCTCGGCGATGAAAATCGAGGCGGGGCGATCAGCAGCGGGTAGAAGTTTCCGGATCTCTTCCCAGACGATGTCGCGGACAATTTCTCGAAGATTGACAGTGCACGCTCGATGTTAGTTGCTTCGGCAACGAATTCGTCGACAGGGCCGCCAAAGATGTTGTTCTTCACGCCTCTCATCAGGCCGCGCAGCTTCTTCTTCTCGGTGGCCTCAGGGTCGGCGCGGCTGTCCAGGCGAAGGACCTCTTCAACGAAGCTGGTCAAGCTTACATTGGGTGCTTGAGTCCACGTCTGAAGCAGGTCCTCCGCCTTCTGTCGCCGGTGTTGGCTCGAGAAGGTCCGCTCGGTGGGGCAGACATCCCACAAAGTGAGCGAAGACTCGTGGTTTTCAGACCAGTGCCTCGCGGTTCCTTCCAGCGAGAAGTACAGGTTCTGGAGGCGCTGCTCAGCGTTCCATCTGTTGTGGCGGGCCACAACGGATAGAACGCGCGCTCGGGGTGAGAATGAAATGGCACTTTTGAGAAAAATAAATCAGGAATAAATGATAAGAGCTACGTCTGGAGGAAGAATAAACGCGAATCATCTAGGAGTCCGTGACCGAGGGTTCCTTTCTCGGCCCTGCAGGCGGCAATATTCAAATAGAGTAGCGTTAACATTCTCCACAAATTTCATCGTGCTACATTTGTTCGGCGACCCCTTATCATGTTTCTATCGACCTTCAACGACCCTTGCAACACTTTGGTCCTTCCGTCTCCAGCAGTTCGTTCCAGAAAGAGGAAGTGCGCCAACCGTCTTCTAAGTGTATCACGGCAACGAGATATAAAACGCGTACCCATGGATATTCGTGGACAAAAAAACCGTTCTGTGTTGGTTTAGAATTTTGCAGTTTTAGAAAGCAAAGAAGAAAGGACAATAACAAAACGTTACATATGGGGTTTTCAACGTGTTCGTTTTATGTTTGTTCTCACCCGATGGTAAGAGAAAAGTCATTGTAGAACTTCAATGGCCTACGGAGTGTAAAAATCGGTTCAAGCCTACACCGGCACGACCCCTCAATGGACTTGATGTGTTTGTCTTACAAGTTGCGTCAAATGGGCCAATCCACGAGGTGCAACTCCGTGCGGCCCGTAACGGGGACGGCCCTAACGAGCAGTTCCGCATATTTTTGTCACGAAGGCCCTAACGCTTAATTTGAGCCTGAACCTTTAGAAAAAATGAGTTTTTAACAATCGTGATGTTTATTTTTGGTAAACGTAAGAGTAAAATATCGCAAAATTCAAACCTAGATAAGATGTTCAAATATCTACAAGGTCGAGAGTACTTTCTTTTATAAACGCTGAACATGTCGCGTGTTTTTCTTTACTGCGGAAAAGCTATCAACAACATATTAAGTGCCCGCAGTTACTTAATATAGACGCTGGCCTCACACGAAAAAAAAAACTATCTTAGTAGAATATGTAAACGTAATTCGTATGTACCATTTTGTTCACTTTGATTTTTCGTAAGATTTTAATTGATACTTAATTTAACTTTGCTACAGAAATTTCAAAAATCGGTCACCTGATCGAAAATGTTTCAAAGAAAACTATTTTGGCGAATATTCATTTACAATTTAAAAAACCGCGGTTCTTTTTTTTTTCATATAACAATGAATCAAATAACATGTAACAACAAACAATCTGGGATGTTTGGTATGAAATGACCTTACTACTGTCAAGATTCGTGATTCTTTGTTCGGCAGTCTTATCGGCTAATGGGGCAATCCCATTAATTACACCACTTCCGATATAATTGGCAAGGTTGGGCCGTCGGGTCCCAATGTCTCCAACTAGGCCTGACCCAAGCCCGACGCAGTTCGGGAAAAATCGGCCCGAACCCGACCCAAGCCCGAACCGTGCTCCCATATATTGGCCCGAACCTTACCTGACTGTCGGGTCGGGACCGGGCTTTCGGGCTAGCCTGAGCCCGCGTAGATCTCTACCTTGACGTATCATTCGTACCCAAACGTTTCGGATTTCTGACTCCCATAAGGTCTCGCAGAAAAGTCAGCACTACGGTTTTGTTATTTAGATGCTGCTTACACTTCCTGGACCCAATGGAGGTCACATTTGCAGCAATTCTCGAAGCCGCGCTGCACTTGTTGTAATTTCCTTGAGTCATGCCAAGCGTACAGTTGAGTAGCTAGAGCAAGATCCCTTGGTCTCTTCTCTCGTTACAATTTCATACCCTATCGCAAAACCCAGTATAACTTTTCGCCATCTGGTTATGGAACGGAAAATCTAAGTTGGATTCTATCTGGCCTTCTGGTTTTCAAAAAGTATTTCGTTGTCTGCATTCTGGATTTAAAGTTTTGTGTAGGTGTGGCACGCTATTTCTTGATGTTACTACGGAAGACAATATTGACGTGCAAGACTCGTTCGGAGCAACTTGAAATCAAGCTCGGCGTCGCGCGCCTCTCATGAAACGTCGTAGAATGGAAGTCCCCGTATTGACCATTGTGGCGGTCCATCGGCCTACCACGCCGCCGATAAAAGACGACGGCGTTGCTCGTCGATACCAGCCCAACGGCACGCCAAAATAAACAGAACGCCTTCACCTAAGCTTGGAGTTGGTCATACCATATCCCGTTCTCAACATCGAACCTGACTACAAATTTGTGACCCGGACTTGATGATCGACTCCGAGCACCTGCCATCCAGGGGAACGTTCTCTGCGGTCCGGTGCACAGCAACGGCTAGGCATTTCGGACGATTATGTGGGAGGCAGATCTACCACGACCCCCGCATCCTAAGCCTATACGCCTCACAAGTGGGCTCATTTTCGTCTTCTGCGCATGAGAAAGGAAGTAGCGGTGACGTCAGAACGCCGAGCCCTGATTGGCTGATCGCGACCTCCCATCTGAGCGTCGTCTGCTCCTTTGCAACGTCGTCTGCTCGCAACGTCGTCTGCGTCTGCCTTACCTTTCCTGCGACTTTCGGAAGTGCAGGTCTTTACGAGCGAGCTCGACTTCGCCTTTCAGAGAGGGCAGACGAAATAAATCGAGCGGTACGTTGTTTTTAACAACTAGCAGACGCGCATCAAGGAGAGAAGTCAAAGGACTCACTGGCGAGGTGTCCCGAGGCGCCGAGGTTTGTTTGCTAAGAACCGAGAGTGAGCGTGTTAGTGTCCGCAAGTTCCCTCCCAAATACTCTTTCCCTCCTTTCGTGTGCGACGAGACTCCTCACTCTTTAACGGCGTCGGCGGGTTGGCGCAGTTAACATCGTCTGCTTTACGTCTGCTAGTCAAAGCGATGGCTGCTTTACCTTTCCTGCGTCTGTCGGAGATTCACCGCTTTTTCACCGGCGAGAGTCACTGCTGTCTCGGAAAACAAGGAGATGACAAGAGGAAGAGATTGACCTCTTAATCTAAAATTGAGGTCAGCGATCAAAGTATAATACGGGAAGGGTTCACAGGGGTCGTGCGGGCATATTTCATTCAGCACGCCAGCCGGTCGTGGGCAGACGGTCTTGGCCAAGGACCGTCGGAGCACCGCTGCGCCGCTGCTAGGCCTATCTGCCGAACTCGCTTGGACGGGGTCCGTGGAATCGTGGCCGTTGAAGCATTTCCCGTGTGTTTGTGGATCCAGCGTTCTTGTTCGTCGTGGTCTATTTCAAGTACTTTTTACTTTTTTTCTTGCTGCTTGTAGTCGGGACGCGTGAGAAGAGCACGTACAGAAATAAACGTCCGTTGGTCGTCGCGACCAATTAACTGAGCGACGCTGTCAGCCATGCTGAGTTGATCGTAAGAAGTTTGTAAGACAGCTTCGGAGCTGTCGTAGGATTCCGTCGTAACCTGCGCAAAACTTACGATCATTTCCTTTCGTGAATACGAATTTGTTCTCACGTTTTGTCTTACGCACATTTTTGGTGTAAGATCGTTTCGTGAATCTGGCCTCTGCACTTTCGAAAGTCGCAGGAAAGGTAAGACAGACGGAGACGACGTTGCGAGCAGACGACGTTGCAAAGGAGCAGACGACGCTCAGATAGGGGGTCGCGATTAGCCAATCAGGGCTCGGCGTTCTGACGTCACCACTACCCCCTGCGAAAGAAGCAGACGAACTTGCCCTCCGCATAACCACCGCCTCTATCCCGTCGCGTTTGCCGCCGGCATCTTACAGCAACGGGCTGCGACCACCTCGCTCACAACGTCGGTGTTATGGGATACGGGTCTCCCGTATGCTAATGGGAACCCGTACCTGTATGGGTTGACCCATTCAGATACAAGAGCCCGTGCTTGATTGATTGATTGATTGATTGATTGATTGGAGTGTATGGCGCAAAAGCAACTAGGAATAAATGCACCAGGTGCATACACTATTGCAGGAAAAGGGTTAAGGAGAAGACAGAGCTATAGTAGCAAGTGGTGCAATAAAAGTATGAAAATGAATCGTGTAAAAGATATGGATATGAATTTTAGGTAAGTATAAAAGTTATAATCAATAAGGAATTATCTGAAAATAAAAAAACACAGTGCAAAAGGACGGGTTACAACAGGTGTAAATAGCCCGTTATTTTTAGAAATTCCAAAACTTTGCTGAAAGGTACAGGAGGTTTACCTCCTAGCAAAAATGTTGGATGAAATGGAAGATGGAATTCAAAAATAGTAGTAAAACATGCTCGTCGTTTTTTATCCAAGTACCTACAGCGCCACAGAATATGTAGGACAGTCAATGTTTTGCCACAATGCTCACAGCGCGGGGAATCGTCATTACAAAGTAAATATAGATGCGTTAAACGTGTGTGTCCGAAACGCAAGCGGCACATCAAGACCTCGTGGAACCGGTTCCTCTGGTGGGAAGTCTCCCATAATCCTAAACAAGGTTTGATATTATGTAGTTTATTGTCTGTTTCTTGATTCCATTCTAACTGCCAAAGTTCAAAAATTGATTTTTAATAACTGGTTTAAAATCCTCATACGGTAGGCCAACCGATGTTTTTAGGCCACAATTAACAGAGGCCGCCAAACTAGCTGCTGCCTCATTACCTGGATTACCTACATGGCTTGGCACCCAGCATAGTTTTATATCAAGGCCAAGTAGGAAAGCGCGATTCATTTGGACACGCGCTTGTTGTACGAGGCGATTCTTCGTAACGGTAAGGGAACATACAGCCAGTAGAGCACTCTGGGAATCTACAAACAAAATAGCCTTCCTCACACTGTCTTCTAAGATGTGTTCAAGCTCCATGAGCATAGCGTAAAGCTCAGCAGTGAAAATACTTGCAACACTGTCAATACGTCTCGCTCTACTAAAGTGTTCCGAGTAAACTGCGGAACCTACGAAAGACGAGCTTTTGGCCCCGTCAGTTAAAAATTGCACATAGTCTTGATATTTCTCTTGTAATGCACGAGATTCCTAGTGAAGAACTTGATGGTTAACAGACCTTTTATTATATTTTGTGAGCGACCAGTCACATGACAATCTTACTGCCTTCCAAGGGGCAGCAGTCTGTGTTTCCTTAACACAGCCAGCTGCAGGGAGGCAGAAATGCTCTCAAGCCCGAAGCTTAATGGGCGTATTATGCTAGGTGTTTTCAAAAGCCCGCAAAAACACAAAGGTGTGAATAGAATTATTTCATGGATGCACAGGATCAGATTTCACTTCGTACCAATAACACAAGCTAAGCTATTGTCTGCGCTTCTCTAGTGACGATGCCCGAAATGCGGTGCCCGAAATGCTCCTGTGGCAAGTCGAAGGCCAACATGAGGGACAAAATCCAGCATTTTTAAGACAGATTCTTGTGCTGATTCGTACACAACTGCACCACCGTCCATACGGGAACGGACCAGTGAGTTGTACAATCGGATGAGACATCGCCCTTCAGACCCCCAGGATGTGTGTGAAAGCACTTTGAGAATGTTAGACGACCGCAAGCATTTCTGCTTCAGCTCCTTGACCTTGAGCCAGAAAGGTAAGTTTCTTGTCAAAAATAACCCTTAAAAATTGGTGCTCGTATCTTACAGGTATTGCAGCGCTATTGAGCTGCAAATAAGAATCAAACAACAGACCACGACGTAGTGAAAAGGGCACACACTGTTTCTTCAGATGAAAACTTAAAACCATTTTCATCGGCCCATTTGCTTATTTTGTTTATTGAGGCTTGAAGCTGGCGCTCGCAACTTGAGAGATTGCAGGACGAAAAGGAAATCTGCACATCATCTACATATAATGAATATGAAACTGACGGAGGTATCACTGCAGCAAGGCTGTTATCTTTACCACAAACCAGGTGACGCTCAATACAGCCCCTTGAGGGACGCCATTTTCCTGAGGAAATACATCCGAAAGTGTGGAACCAAACCTAACCTGAAAAGTTCGGTTAGTCAAAAACTCCCTTATGCAGCGCAACATGTGGCCACGGACACCATATGTGTATAAGTATTTTAGAATCCCATAACGCCACGTAGTATCATAAGCTTTCTCTAGGTCAAAAAATACCGAAACACAGTGCTGTCGATGAACAAATGCTTCATGTATAAAAGTTTCCAGGCGAGCAAGGTGATCCCATATTGATCGCCCCATTTTAAACCCCCACTGATTAGGATCTAAAATCCCCTCAGTCTCCAAAAAGTGTACTAATCGTCTATTTATTAGTTTTTCGTAAGTTTTCCCAAGGCAGCTGGTCATTCCAATGGGAAGATAACTTGCTGGTAGAGTAGAGTCTTTACCGGGATTCAGGAGGGCAATTATATGTGCCCGCTTTCAGCAGAAGCCTTCCACAAATCATTAAAAAACGTCAACAAATGGCCTAGAGATTCAAGAGACAAGTGCCGCAACATTTCATAGTGGATTGTGTCAGGACCAGGTGCCGACTGCTTTTTTGACTCAAGAGCCACCTCGAGTTCGCACATTGTGAAAGGCTGGTTGTATACAAGAGTGTCTGACCCAAACATAGCAATTGGCCGCTTTTCTGCTACAGCTCTGAACTTCTTAAATTTTGCAGAATAATTAGATGAGCTAGACACTTCACAGGAATGTTACGCAAGAACATTTGCCTGGCTCTTCAAGGTTGGCGAAGGCGATGAAAAAAGAGGTGTCCTAAAAGAGAGATACCGCGAATTTTCCTCATTCGGTCCCACACCTCCTTAGAAGGGACAAAACTGTTCACCTTGGAAACATATTCCGTCCATGAGCTTTTCTTAGCTTGTTTCGTTCTCCAACGAGCCTTTGCTTTACATTTTTTAAACTCTAAATTGGTCCAGACAATTGGGTAGCGGCAAAAAGTGCCCCAGGCCCTGTTCTGACATCTAAGTGTAACAGTACAGTCTTTGGTTCACCAAGGCTTGCATCGCCTATTAAGATTTTCAGATGTTTTTTGAATGAAGGAAGATGCAGCATTTATGATACCGTCTGTAACGTACAGTCCCCGGCAATATGAAAGACCCACTGGGAGCGCGTGGCCGAGGCGGTAGCTGGCGAGGGCGCTGCGAGCGCTCTGGGCAATCCCATTCTGCATCGAGGGGAGGACACTCCCTCGGGGCTCAGCTAAAGCGCAATGCGCTTATCAGTTTGCGCTGAGCCCCGAGTGAGCGTCCTTCCCTCGAAACAGAATAGAAATGCCCGGAGAGCTCGCAGCGCCCTCGCCAGCCACGGCCTCGGCCACGCGCTCCCAGTGGGTCTTTCATATTGTCGGGGACTGTACAAGGTGGCATTTTCAGGGGTCATAGCTAAAACTTCAGTTGGGACAAGCACTGCTTCCAATGCGAAAAGAACCCAGTCAGCTTTGTTTAATTTCCACCTGGGAATACGTGTTGACAGTGAAGGAGGTGCTACTGTACTTTCTAAAATAAAAGAAAAATGGTCAATCCCAAAATGGTTATCTAAAACCTTCCAATAAAAACAGGGAAGTAAAGTTGAGGATGAAAGAGACAAATGGATGGAAATGAAAGTATTTTGAGGTGCACCAAAAATGTAGGATCTTGTCCATTTAAAAGTCAAAGGCCGGATGTAAATAAAATCTTTCAATGACACCACCACAGGAGTCTTGGCGAGCACTACCCCAGATGGGGTGTGGGCGTTAAAATCTCCCAAGATTAAAAAAGGTTGCGGGAGTTGCGCCACAAGTCCATGCAGGTCATGTAAATGCTGTAGAATATTTGGTGGCAGGTAAAGTGAAACAAGTGTAATAAGGCGGTCAAGAAGAATACGAACTGCCACTGCTTCCAGAGAGGTTGTGAATGGAAGTGAAGCACAGACAATACCACTCCGAACAACCACAGCTACTCCTCCAGAGGAGTTGCTAGGGGATGCACAGTGCTTTCTAAAAACCTGATGACGGCGTAGAACATTTTTTTGTGTGTCCTTGAGATCAGTCTCCTGTAGGCAGTGTTGTGCCCGTTACCGAAAAAAAGTAACGAAATAGCGTTACTCGTTAGTTTGGTAAAAATTAACGCGTTATTGAGCTACGTTACTTTTTTACAAATGTAACGATATACCGTTACCGTTACTTTTCAAAACTAACGAACTTTACTTTTACGTTACTTTTCCGTTAATTTTGTGTTGGAGTACATATGTTTGGCAGAGATGTGTTCGCTTACAAACATGCCTTCGGTCTCGTGAAAGAAACCAATCGAAAGTCAAACAGCATGCGAACGGGGACTGCTTGAACACAACCAGCCAACCAACACCCCTCATCTTTACGCCGGTTTTAGTAACAGCCCGGTTTATACTATTACCAGACACTGATTTACTTCACTATGTGGAACAGGACACCGGTTACCAGCACACTGGTTATAATCACTTGCTGCCTCTTACCAGCAGTAGCTCTTAATATTTCTGCGAAAAAAAAAGGTTTTGTGTTTGTAAGTTTTCTTTCCAGGTTTAAAACTTTCTTTCATTTTTTTTATTATGACCTTAGTGAAGTAAAGACTAATAATCAAGCGAAATCAAGGGTCTTTTCTTTTTTCTTTTTTTTGTAACTAGAGAAACGAGCAAATCGCTTCGCCACAGTTGTCCACTGTTCTCAACGGATGCCTCTCTCCCTCTGCCCCCCCCCCCCCCCCCCCCCCCCGCTGTCCACCTCTGCTGCACAAAGCAGAGGGGGAAGACGAGGGAGGGGAGGGGAGAGAGGGGGCTGTAACGCAGTCGTTCGTTAAAACCTTGTAGATGGTGACACTATGAAAAAAAAAGAAAAAAAAAGGAGGACGAACCGATTTAGCTGATGGCCGAAGGTTTGTTTCGCCTTCGAGAAGCGAGATAATGTCGCCTTTTAACGGATGTAACTTTTGGTCAAAGAGTTTTTTTTTTTTTTTTAACGTTTACTCTGATGGATGCTGGTTCCGTGCAGCGATAAGCTTGGGCAGGATTTTGAGATGGATGGGTGAATAGATGAACTGATAAGTGGAAAACCGACCGTTTTAGGAAATCAAAGGTTCAGAAGTCTTAGCAGCAAGATACGGCATTGCCTGGGCATTGCGTGCTCGAGCGCAAGTAGTTGCCCCTCGAGCAGAGAAGCTAGATCCTCCATTGAGCTTAGTGACCTAAATTTAGTTCCCCTAACGTCTCCAGTTTTATGCACAATATTGCTGTTCTAAACGTTAGATCAGGCGTCGTGACCTTTTCCCAAATACCTAATGTATTTTACCAGTTTCGGTCAAAAGTAACGAGTAACGAGTAGCGTAATTTGATAGCCGAACCGTAAAAAAGTAACGAAAATACTTTACTCGTTAGTCATTCAGAATACTAACGAGTACGTTACTGCGTTAGCAAAAAATGTAACGCGTTACCAGTAACGTCGTTACTAGTAACGCGTTACCTCCAGCACTGCCTGTAGGCATATAGCGACAGGTCGAAGCTCATCAAGAAAAAAAAAAGTATGTCATCAATATTAGGGAAAAGGCCTCGACAATTCCACTGCATGATACTATAGTTCGTTGCAATTTAGAGAAGAAATATATATATATATATATATATATATGTGTATAGAAAAAATGACCTAAGAGGGGGGTGCGTTAAGGTTTAAAATCTATTTTTACACGTGGCGTGCTCTGCTTTTTGGAAGGATCTTTCTGTTTCCGAGGGGGATCACTGGCGATAGAAAGAGAGGGCTCCGATCCAGAGAGGGAAGCATCCTCATCGGACCTGAGCCCACTTTCGTCCATGGGCTCTTCTGTTGCCGCCGGCAGCTGACCCTGTGAGGTCGATTGCTTCGGCGACTGCCCGGGCTTCCTCTAGGGTGCAGAGGTGCGAGGGGGTAAGCCTCGGCCCTCAGGGTTCGAGGTGCCAGGTGGAGCAGGGGGGGGGGGGGGGGGAGTCAGCCCCTGCTCCGTGGTGGATGCTGAGGAGGCAGCATCCACCTTGCGATTCAAAAGCAGTGCCACTGACACCGCTCCCGAGGATGCAGGAAACCTCGACGGGAGGCGCAGATCGTCCGTAGACGTCTGTGTCCCAGTCGAAACCACTGGCCGAACCGGTCCCCTATGTACGGCCTGGGCATAGAAACCTTTGAAGAAAAAGGCGAAACGCTTTTTTGTATCAACATAAGATATGTTTTCATTAACTTTCAAGGTGAGAATTTCTTCTTTTTTTTTTGCTTCCATAACGGGCAAGACCGAGAGTATGCTGGATGTTTTCCATTACAGTTAGTGCACTGAGCTTCGTTTTCACACACATCAGCAACATGATCCTTACTAGAGCATTTGGCGCAGGTCTCTCTACCCCGACAGTTCCACGACCCATGGCCAAACCTTTGGCACTTAAAGCAGCGCTGAGGATTCGGCACATAAGGCCGGACACGGCACTGAAGGTAGCCTGCCTTTACATTAGTGGGTAGAGTCGTGGAGTCGAAAGTCAGAATGACATGCCTCGTTTTGCGTTCTATGCCGTCGCGACGGATGGTGATGTGCCGTGCTGCAACCACTCCCTGCCCAGAGAGACCCTCAACTAGCTCTGTATCTGTCAAGTCGAGCAAGTCGTCTTCAGAGATGACCCCTTGGACGGTGTTCAACTTTCGATGAGGGGTCGCCCTGACCTTGTAGTCTGAGACGGAGTTCAGGGCTAAACGTGGTTCACTTTGTTTCTTTGTATTTTCCTCAACAAGAAGGTCACCTGATGCCATCTTTTTGGCGCTAAAGTTCGCACCGATAAACCTTCAAACACTTTGGATACTAAAAGTGGAGAAAGTTTAGCCAGTGGCTGTTCACCCTCAGAGTGCAAAACAAAAAACTTTGGGAATTTAAAAAGATCAAGGTACTGAGTGGGATTGTGAAGGACTTCGGCACGGGTTCTTTTCAGGGCCCGATCAAGTGGTTTAGTTCTGGAACCCATAAAAATGGGAAGAAATTTCAGTGCCCGGGTGCACCGCCCACTACTGAGCTCAACGAGGGGGTAGGCAATGTGCCATAGCAAGAAAGGCTTGGCCGACACAATTACTCTACCAGTGTTGCCAGGGCACTATACCCGAGTGTGGATGCAGGGACAGGACCTGTTTCCACCCAAGGTTAGCCCTTGCCGCCTAAAAAGGTGAAAATGAAAGGAAGAGAGTGTAGAAGAAAAGAGGAAGAGGTGGAAGGAAAAGTGATAGAAGGAAAAAGGGGGTAGAAAAGGCGACTGACTGAATCATCCTGGTCGGGCCAAGCCAGGACACCCGTCTACGAGAAGCAGGGGCCGAAGCAGTGTATTTAGTCAACTTCATGGGGCGTACGTCGCCGGTGCTTTATAACCGCGGTCACAAATACGTCCTTAGCTGCCTATAGGACAATTGCAGTTTTTTTTGCCGGCTGCTCTCCCTTCGCATTGCCTTACCTCGGCGTTGAAAACTTAATTGCGTTTTTTAGATTTAATTATTTTTGTCTTTTCTAGTGTATTTTGTATGTATATGCATTCCGTAGCGTTAACGTCTTCTACTTCGTCCGTGCCCCTGCCATGTTTGTATTTCTTTCTTCGTGCTCTATTTTTTATATTTAATGTTTCTTTGCATATTTGTCATTGTCGACGAAGTGACTTCTACTCTCAGTTTGACGAGAGTCTATCACGCTAGAAAGTCGTCTATTGGACTCGAATGAAGTCTCGAGAGGGCTGCTTCGACTGCCAGGGCACATGCCATCAGTGTAGGCAGAGCAACGACGTAGCAATCGCGACGCGAGAACATCTGCGCCTCCATCTGGCCGGCCGCGCTCGCTCTGCGGAAATGTGAGTGTGGTACTCTCGAGCCCCGCTAGCTTGCTGAAGTTGGAAGACGCTACTTTGTCGACGCGAATCCATTGCCCTTCAAACGGTCGCAAAGCCGTTGCGCGCGGCGTATCCTACGCAGCATCTTTCCGAAATTGTTCGCGCAGCATCGCAACCTTCTGTCAGCGAGCGTCGGCGATTCATCGTGTGTTGAAAGTCGGACGATGTGCTTGCTGTCCGTGGTGTCTTTTATGTGCAACTCTTTCGTAAAAAAAAATTTGAAGTTTAAAAACGCGAACCTAACTGTGTACAAGTAATTTTAAATTTATTGATAAAAAATATATATATAATAATATATATATATATATATATATATATATATATATATATATATATATATATATATATTATTTATTTATTTGTGGACATCGTGCGCAAAAACTAGTCACGCTTAGTTCTTCATTCTAAATTTTAATGTGAGTTATACGACGTAAAACATACTGTCTTCAAACTTGCCCCGTTTAGAATCACTTTTGGGCTGGACAGCTTCTTTAGAAATTCAAAAGCTGGCCTTCAAAGAGCTGTCCTGTTCAATCGGTTTTGGCAGCAGGGTAGACGCTATGCGTGTTTAAGGCCAATCGTGTCTCCGGTTAGGGTCACGTGACTACAGTCTCGGAGCTGGTGATAAGGCAGAGCACGGAACCTCACCAAAAGCCCAAGGCCACGCATAACATCCACTGCACTATCAACCTTGGGTACAAGTGACAAATCCTCTGGTTGGGTTCATTGTTGAGATGGGACTCAAGATTAGCCTTAGTAAGCGCACCCCCCGTTCTGGGCTGCTTTCTTTCTACTCCTCTCTTTTTCTCCCTCTCCCTACGCTGAAGGCGTGGTAGACGGTGCGTACTCGCCGGACCAATGAACCGCATACTTTTTATCGCTTGAATCCGCTCTCTGTGCATGGGTAACGGCAGAAGCGTGATCACGTGGTTTGACGGATGACGCATTAGCCGTTGACAAACCCGGAATGCCTGCGAAGACCGGACCTAGTTTCGCGTGTGATGCGACCTGCGGGCATGCTGTAGATTTCGCTTCTGTGGTAAATGTGGTAAATCTAGTTCTAGAGTTCCGATAACCAGCAGCGCATTTCGTGTTAGTGCCAAGTGCGATCTTCAACATGCGGATTGCCAAGACCATGGATATTCTTTCGGCAGCGCCTACACACCGGTGATCTTCCTTTGTTGTGGGCATACATGTGACCACTAGCTTCGACGGACCGAAGACACTACGGACCGCCTTCTCTTCCATGTGAGTGACAAGGAGAAGTCCTCCTGACCATTGGGGATAGGTGTTCTTGCTACGCAATGTACGTTTTGTCCCTATCCGATGAGTTTGAACCGTGTCGAACTCTGTGCCAGGAATCTCCGACGAGTTCAACATGTAATCCAGAGCGATCGGCCCGAAAGGCCCTGTACAGCGCTATTTGCAAGTGCTTTTTATTCTAATAGACCGTGAGACGTTCTGATTGGTTATTTTTGTGTTCGAAGTCATTTTTATTTAATCTTTTTTGTGTGTGCTAAAATATGGCTGTCTTCTTGGCGGTAGATGTGTGCTGTAGTAAAACGTCCTCCCGGTATTTCCAAGCCGAATACCACAGAGCGTTGTGTAGTCCTTATTTGCAAAGGTTCGGCTTGTTGGGTGCGAGTGGAGTGTCAGTTATGTCACCGCGCTCTGCGAGTGTAATTGCCAGTAATTGTCTTTACACAACAAGCTATTTTGTGTGCGCGATTTATTTTAAACTCTTGATTGATTCAAGCATCAAGTTCTGTTAAACTCTCATGTTCTTACGTATAACGGGGTATTTATTGAACTGTTAATTTAGTAGTGCGTTTGACACTGATGAGCTGAAGAGGGAGGCCGGCGGTGTGATTTATAAATTGTAAATATTTTGGAGGCAATATGGGTACATTTATAACTACATATTTCCGTGCCGCAAATACCGTAAATCTTAAAAACGTGTTCTTTTTTTTTTCAAATCAAAGTAGAAATATTGGTGTGAACTTAAATGGCGAGATTGTAATTCTTAAGACTTCTTAAAGCTAGATGAAAGGTTGAGGAGCACCACGATGTTGCAAGAGTAGAGTTAAGCAACTTATGAAATAACCTTCGTAGTATTTCATTAATTTTTTAAACGACTATAAATATTTTAATCTAGATCGATTGAGCTCTGAGTCAGGACAAGTCGGACGAACAAAACAATAGTAAACGCCTGGGCCGTCTTTCTAGAAACAGCGTCTCAGCTGAGAAGGGGGAAGAGAAAGCACTGTCAAAGCCAGCGTACGAGCTGAACGGGACTCAAACCTCGACTTAAGACGCTCGTGCGTCCCAGCCTTTACAGTGCTTTTTTTCACCCAGTCTCAGCCGGCCCCGGTGTCTTACCTGTGCATCTATTTATTTAGAAGGCAGTACTAAGTATTTTACATACAAAATAACGAAAAATATTTCACTGGAAAAGAAAGTTTATAATATGGAAAAGTAAACATAAAAAAGTCGGTAGGCCTTTCCGAGGTTTTATACTTGCAGAGCAACTGAGCCGATTAATCAAATAGTTGATTAAAGGGCGGCGAGTAATATTGAAGCTATGTTTTATTTTGATATTCATTATTGACAATCGTAAGAGAGAACTGAGCGCCTCTGAAACCCTTCACCTGAATCCAAACCCCCGCTTCTGTCTCTTTTAAAATCCTGTGGCCAGGACCCTGCGTGGGATCCCTTTGCCCAGCTCTTTGCCCAGCCCTCTGCCCTGTCCACTACCGAGCCTGCCGCCGAGCCTGCCTAGGCCCCCCTGGTTGCACAATTTTTTTTAAATCTTTTTATTCGATTTAAGTAAATTATGAACTGACAACGTTATGAACAATTCATTTGCATGCTTTAATGATTTCTAACGTGTCCAAATATGGTAAAATTGCTGCATTTATTATATTTTAGTATCAGAAAGAAAACATTGCTTGAGGAAAAAGGGCAAGGGACTTGCTTGGTTCTCTGCACTGTTTTTGTGACACTGGTTAGAACACTGACTGAAAAATAGCATCCAATAATGTCATTGACAATGGATGCAAAAAATAGTTTGTATTAGACTGGATGCCAATATTGGAATAGCCAATATTTAAGCCAATGTTGGAAGAGCCAGATTGTAAGGCGCTGGATGCCAATGTTGGTTCAGCCAACAGTGAAACCTCTATGCCAATATTGGATAAAAAAAGCGCAAACCACGTTGGTCCAAAGTGGGCTAGAACGTTGGCAAACCAGTGGTCCAACATTGGCACCAATGTTGGACCACCATTGGATCGGAAATGCCAACGTCATTTTCGAAAATGCCAACGTCAGACCAATATTGGAACAATTTTTTTTCAACATTGGGACAACGGGAGTCCAACAATGGTGTGCTGCCTGGGTACTCACCAAGCACCTAGAACCTAAGGTTCAGCCGCTCCCTGCGGCGCTCGGGGTCCATGGAGACGCCACTCTCAAAACACCTGCTTTCACAGGTGCCCCCTGCAAGGAAGTCGTACTTGTACAAGTTAACCGGCCGTTTAGATATAGAAACCCCTTACAGGTTGACCCATTTAGATATTGGAACCAATATTATACAGGTTTACCTGTTCAGATAGAGAAACCTACATCTTTACGGATTTATCCGTTCCGACGCACTAATAGGAATCAACATGGTATTATGCATTGTCCTGTCGTGTCTGTTCCTCTTCGTAATGCGTGTTTTCTGAGCTGTTTTTTCCATCATGTATAACGTTGTAGCGGCCGCTACAGTGAAGAAGAAGAGGACTACTCAGGCACGCAATCGGGTGCGCGTGTTGGGCTCCCTGGACTCGAGCATTCTAATCCTATTACGGACGTTATAAAGCGGCTGTTTCAAACATGACGTCTCACAACTCCCCAATAGTGACCCGGACGTGATCGACCTACTCATCCGGAGTCGTTGAGCAACGTAACCATGCAAGCTAACGGTGAGCCTACACCGCTAATTGGAGTGGTCTCCCTCAAACTTCCGCCCTTTTGGCCCGCTGATCCGGCCTTGTGGTTTGCCCACGTCGAGTCCCTATTCGCTACGCGAGGCATATCATCGCAAGTGACCAATTAAGTTCCACTACGCTGTCAGCGCACTCAGCCCCAGTGAAGCTGCCGAAGTCAGGGACATCATCATGACGCCGCCCACAGATGTGCCATACGACAGACTCAAGCACGAGCTTGTCAAGCGTACGACGGCGTCGGAACAGCGACGTCTTCGACAACTCCTCACCGAGGAAGAACTGGGAGACCGCAAGCCGTCTCAGCTATTGCGACGCATGAGACAACTGATAGGAACTGCGGCCATAGATGACTCGATTCTTCGCGAGTTGTAACTGCAACGCCTCCCATCAAATGCACGCATGATTTTGACTACCTCAACCGGCGTCTCCCTGGACGCGATGGCAGAACTCGCGGATAAAATTCTGGAAACCGCGTCATCGACCGTGGATTCGCCGACTCTTGCCATCACGGCGCTAACATCTCAAGATACGCACCTACAGCGACTTCAAGCGCAAGTAGACAGGCTCACACTGTTAATCACCGAAAACTTGCATGAACCAAGACCTCGTCGCCCGATTCACAGGTCGCGATCCAGACCACGCCGTAACAGCCATTCCAGGGAACGCGGCGGTACAACGTGCTGGTACCACACTCAGTTCGGGACGCAAGCCCGCAACTGTTATCCTCCTTGTTCTTTTGCGGAAAACTCTCCATCCAACAACTGAGGACGGACAGTGCTGTTGGAACATCTCCAGACCGTCTCACACTATTTTTTCTTACGGAACGACAAACTGGCTTGAGGTTCTTAATTGACACTGGTGCCGAGGTCAGTGTAGTACCCGCTAACCGTAACGACCTGACAAGAACCCTCAACACTAACACCCTCGAGGCAGCAAATGGAACTCCCATACACACGAAAGGCGAACTTTCTGTAACTTTAGACCTAGGACTGCGTCGTACTTTTCGATGGGTATTCATCATCGCTAAAGTCCGACACGCCATAATCGGAGCCGACTTCTTGGCTCACTTCCATCTTCTCGTAGATATGAGTAAAAAACGCCTGCTGGACTGTGAAACCCACCTCAGTGTCCATGGAGTTCCAACTAAACCAGCAATCACTAGTCCGACACTCCTGCGCCCTAAGCCAAAATCAAGTTTTGAAAATATTCTCTACGCGATTTCCAAGTTTGACACAACCTTGCAACGCTCAACGCCCGATCAAGCATGACGTTCTTCACTACATCAACACAACAGGACCCCCTGTCTACGCACGACCTCGCCGACTACCTCCAGAGAAGCTTTCCGTAGCAAAGCGTGAGTTCAAGCACATGCTCGACCTCGGGCTAATCCGTCCATCCTCCAGCAGTTGGGCTTCTCCACTACATACGGTGCCCAAGAATAATGGCGACTGGCGCCCATGCGGCGATTATCGGGCGCTCAACAAGATCACAACACCAGATAAGTACCCAGTCCCCCACCTTCAAGATTTCACAGCCAATCTGCATGGAACGAAAGTATTTTCCAAGGTCGATCTAATTCGCGCATACTACCAAATCCCGATGGCACCCGAAGATATCCCCAAAACAGCCATCATCACGCCTTTCGGTCTTTTTGAGTTCGTTCGAATGCCATTCTGACTCTGCAACGCGGCTCAAACATTCCAACGTTTTATCGACCGGGTCCTACGGGGTTTGAACTTCTGCTTCGCCTATTTAGATGATATCTAAGCTTGTGGCCAGCGCATCAGAGCGTGAGCATCAACGACACCTCCATCAGCTTTTCGAACGCCTTGACGCTCACGGCATCGTCGTTAATGCCAACAAATGCGAACTAGGTGTTAACCAACTAGATTTCTTAGGACACCACATGGACCACATCGGCGTTACACCTCTTCCATCTAAGGTCAGCGCCATACGGGATTTTCCACAACCTAAGAATATACGCCAGCTACGAGAATTTATAGGCCTGCTAAACTTTTACAGGCGCTTCATTCCACACTGCGCTCACCAGATGCAACCCTTAAACGAACTTCTTGTGGGAAACCAAAGCGCATCAATTTCTTGGACTAGTGCTGCAGTTTCTGCATTCCAGGCCATAAAGGAGGCAATAGCCAACGCCACCCTTTTGGTCCACCCGAAACCAGGACGCCCCGACGCACGTCATGGCTGATGCTTCGGGTACAGCGGTCGGTGCCGTACTCCAGCAGCAGATTAAAGGTCAGTGGCGACCTCTCGCATTTTTCTCAAAGAAATTAACAAATACCGAGACAAAGTACAGCACTTTCGGGAGAGAGCTTCTTGCAGTCTATCTGGCCTTGAAGCATTTCAGACATTTCCTCGAAGGACGTCGGTTTTTCATTCTTACTGACCATAAGCCCCTTATATTCGCTTTGGCCACAAGTGGAAATGGATACACGCCTCGAGAACTTCGTCACTTAGCCTTCATTTCTGAATTTACGACCGATATTATACACATTCAAGGAAAAGCCAACGTTGTGGCAGACACCCTGTCTAGGGCAGACATCGGCGTCTTACAAAAACCACCACATCATCATCAGATCGATTTCGCTGCTATGGCCGCTGCGCAACAAAAAGACAATGAGCTGAGAAACCTTCAGCCGTCATCATCCTTAACACTTGAGGAAATCGAACTGCCATCCTCCGCTCATCCTTTATTATGTGACACGTCGACAGGCTCTCCTCGCCCATATGTGCCACTTAACTTCCGCAAGCCAGAATTCGAAACGCTTCACCGTCTCTCTCATCCTGGCATCCGGGCTACGCAGAAACTGGTCGCGTCACGTTTCGTTTGGCCAAGAATGAACACAGATGTACTTGCGTGGACACGTTCCTGTCTGGACTGTCAACGACAGAAAATCCAACGCCACACTAAAACACCCCTATCAACGTTCCCATTACCGAATCGACGCTTCGATCATATTCACATTGATCTGGTTGGGCCTCTCCCACCGTCGAACGGTCACACATATTTACTCACCCGTGTAGACCGCTTCACACGTTGGTCTGAAGCCATTCTTATACCCGACATTACCGCACCTGCTGTGGCTCAAGCTCTAATTACCGGATGGATCGCACGATTCGGCGTTCCTTCCACCATCACCACTGATCGAGGCCGACAATTTGAGTCGCAACTTTTCGCCGACCTCAAGCATCTCCTTGGAATCGCTCGAATACACACCTCATCATATCACCCTCAAGCTAATGGGATGGTAGAACGTTTCCATCGTCACCTGAAGACAGCACTCCGAGCTCATCAGACAACTAAGTGGACTGAAGTACTTCCGATAGTACTCTTGGGTATCCGGTCCGCCTTCAAAAAAGATCTGGGCTGTTCGTCAGCGGAGTTGGTTTATGAAACAACTCTACGTCTTTCTGGACAGCTTTTGCAAGCAACACCTTTAGCGTCAATCCCTGACATCCCAGATTATGTGGCTCGTCTACGCGACAAAATGCAGCTCCTACAACCAGTCAAGCCACGAGCAACATCTAATCGGGGTGCATTCCTCAGCCAAGATCTACAAACATCAACCCATGTATTTGTGAGAAGAGATAAACCCCGAAGATCACTCGATCCACAATATGATGGTCCCTACAAAGTACTTCGCAGAGACACGAAGACGTTTACTTTAGAGATGAATGGACGACACGAAGTCGTGAGCTTAGACCGCCTAAAAGGTGCCCACATCGATAACAGTGCGACTTCATGCAGAACCAAGCCTGTGAAACACGTACACTGGGCAACCACTATAAACATAATTCCTTCACGCAATAGTGTATCATCATCACCATAAACTGTATTGTTCCACAAGTGGGAGGACTTTAATGTCCCCGGTCGGTGCCCTCAGTCTAGGGCTCCGTTGGCTACCCCGATCTTGCGGGCTCGCTCAGCCAGCCACTGCTGGCGTTCGAGCTCTGTGCAGCAGCTACAATTCTAGAAGGGGGGCACCTGTAGCGGCCGCTACAGTGAAGAAGAAGAGGACTACTCAGGCACGCAATCGGGTGCGCGTGTTGGGCTCCCTGGACTCGAGCATTCTAATCCTACGGACGTTATAAAGTGGCTGTTTCAAACATGACGTCTCACGACTCCACAACGTCAACCAACTGGCTCAGTTCACCACCTTAATGTGGTGTTGAACGTTTGCATAAGGGCGTATGGATCTTTGCAGGTTTAACAATTCACATGCATTGTTCATGCAAAGAATAAGCATGAGCCAGGTTATTTCAGGTTATATCTGTATCTAGTGAAGGCAAATTGCCATACTGTGTAACATCAACAAGAAGCTTAATCTCTAAGCAAGCTTAGAGGTCAAGCTTCTTGTTAATATCCTGCAGCAGCTCCCGCACTTAGTGGTTAACCTGAGCTGACCTCTTGGGTTCCGGAAGAAATGTCCCCGGAAAAAACGTCCCCGGAAAAAATGTCCCCGGAAAAAAAGTCCCCGGAAAATATGTCCCCGGAAAAAAAGGCCCCAGGTGGAAAGTAGGAAAAAATGGCCCAAAGGAACATTTGTTCCACTGCCGTACGATCCGCTTTTGACTTTTGTGTATGAATCTAGAGTGTGTCATTTCATTCCTGATTTTGTAACATTACATCTCAACTGTTTTTCTTTGTTTTTTCATTGTGAAATAAACATTTATAACACTTCTAGCCTAACCAAATTATTGTGTTAGGGAAATTTGAGAAGTACTTGTGTGCCATTTCCAAATAGGTAAAAAGCGCGACACTTAACACAAACAAGCGATCGTTAGCTTTCTTTTTATATTTTTCTTATAGAAACTAAAGGTTAATTGTCATTAAGAGTGCTTATTTTTGGATATTATGCAGACGGTAAAATTTCGTTCCCACTAATACTCTTTCTAAGTAAAATGTGAAAATACGCCGATGTCGTGTTCGCGCTAACAGTGTCGCGATGTGTAAGTATTTCGCAGAATTGTATATTTCCTTATTTGTTGGGGCCGTTTTTTCCTACTTGCCACACGGTGCCTTTTTTCCCCAAGGACATATGACCGGACCGCCCGAAGGCCATGAGGATCAGGGAAACCCAGAGGACATTTTTGGGGACATTTTTTCCTACTTTCCACCTGGGGCCTTTTTTTCCGGGGACATTTTGTCCGGGGACTTTTTTTCCGGGGACATTTTTTCCTACACCCGACCTCTTCCCTGGAGTGGCCTCTCGAGGATGCCTCCATATGTACTCGATGAAGGCATCTGCAGGGGAAAAGAATACAACAATAAGTCATGTATATATACAGTTTCTTGAAAAATTAAATATTTTACTTCCTGCAATTATAAGCAAGCAATTTCCACTACAATTTATGCTTTGTTAATAGTTTGTGATACCACGTAGTCTCCAAGAGCGACCTCTTACGATTACACAGTCTGCTTAAAAAAACAGGTATGCATGATTCGGCCAGAAAGTTTTGAACCAGTTCAGACCGAGTTTGGAGGAGTGCAGAAGCAGTGCGCAAGTCGGGCTGCGGCTGCGTGAAGTTGAGCTGCAGCGTTAGAAACTACGCTGTAATTGAGTTCCGAAAGACCGAAGAGTTGCCGTCTGTTACTGCATGAACGCTGAACTGATTTCGGCCAGCTCAAGATTCTGCTGAACTGAGGCTGAACTCGTGCAGCCCTGGGACAAATGAAAAAGGCCAGTTCAGCGTCCACGCAAATTCCGGTTGAATTAAATGCGTCAGTTCTTGCACTATGTGAACTAGATCGGCCGGTTCAGGAAACTCGAAAAGACATAGTGTGACTTTCCACAACTACGTGCAAGGAACACACAAGAGTGTGTTCCTTGCATTTCAGTGTTTATAAAAATTATAGAACTTGGAGCGGGGGGACAAAAAGGAACGAAAAAACACGAAGCTTCGGAGTTCCCTGTCTGTTTGTACCGTTTTGTTCTCACGCTCCCGGGTTGCCACGTCTACCCTTAACCAGCTCGCCTGCCTGTTAACTAAAATAAAAGTATGTCCTATGAGTCCCAATATGTATTTTCAATTATGAACAAGTGCATCAGATTGCCAGAACCTCGAACATATTTCATGCCCAACAATGTCATCATGGAAACGAGTGAAAGCAACACTGAACACACAATTCTCGGCCGGCGGTTTTCGTGCGAAAGAAAGAATTTGAGCCGCAATTGATCTTTCTGGGCATGTATATAAAAAGTCAACACAGATTTCACATCAAGAATCATCTAACTAATTTAATATCCGTGTCATGACCAGACTTGTACGTAATTCGTTACAAGTAACGAAATTACTTGTAATCCGTTACATTTATCATGAATTTAGTAACGGAATAATTACATATTTTTTATAGTAATTTTAAAGTAATTCCCTTGCATTTTTGCGTAACGGATTCCTTGTAATCCGTTACATTTTTTTTTTCAGGAAACCCCTCCCCCCCCCCCTCTTTTTAAAGAAAGGGTTGCTTTTATTCTGGTAAACTCGAGCGCAGTGACACCGCAAAGGGAGGCTTGGCACTCTTCAGTTCCACAAAGCCTTTTTTTTTTTTGCAACACTAAGCTCCTGGATCTATTTTTTTAGACCCTAGCAACAATGTAAAAAAATCCAAATGAACATCTCTACAAATATAAGAAAGAAAAAAAGGTGGGGGGGCAAGTTTTATCCGCTTTTTTTAGTCCCTTTGTTTTCTTTGCGATCGAAGGCTGGGCGAGGCAGGACACCAAGTGATTGTGTGCCTCTTCGAGAAGCTCGAGGTGGTATGTGCACAGACAAAAATCAGAAATATCTTTCTCGGTTATAGTGACTACGACCATTTTCATAATGTCACAACACGAGACAACGCTCCGACTCCCCTAAAATCAACTAAAAGGGATGTGATAATATGTGGAGGTGTTATTGCCCCAAGCATCCTCGTTCGTTGCTGCACCCTTACCATCTTCTCTTAGAAAACAGGATGTATTTTTTTCTGCTACTTTCACCTTATTTGACCCTGTTTTAAGAGCTACTTACTCTTTTGTAGTCCAACTTCTAGGGTTCGCCCATTTTATTTGTGAATTCCAGCCACGTTATCTGCATCTCAGTCACCATTTTTGTGAGTCAGCTTTTTGCGAGCACTTAAAAAATGGTAATAGTCTTCCTTTTTCCTTCTCCCTGTTTTTACCCCAACAGGACGCATCTTATCTCAAGGAGATATTTTTACAAATAAAACATAATGGTGGCTTGACGTAGACTTGATATTCTGGGCTTGAGGAGAGAGCGAAACTCGTGAGTGCATAGCGCGACTTACTTAGTACTCTGCCCATCGCTGCCCGTGGCATCAGCAGACGTCTATCTGGAGAACATCGGAGTAAACTGCAGTCGGTTCGTGCTCCGTGCGTTTTTGAACGGCATCAAGAAAGGTACACACGGTAAACGTGCGTTTACATTTCCTTGTTTTAACCGACTTTCTAATTAATTACTGTTATGAGTGTAATTTTCTTTTTCTTTCGATTACTATATTTATATACTGGAAACCTTTTTTTATTCACCAACGTCTCAACCGAGGCTCGACCAGTTCAGAACCAAAGGAAGAAGAATATCGATAATACCTTACTGTTACAACTATGTTTTGCCATTGTCTGGCAGTATATGCCGGTATACTAAGATGGACATAAATTAATTCTTATTCTAGTTTTGTTCGGATGTATGGTGACTTCTACAGCTTCGCGATTTCGACAATGGAGAATTTCAGTAGATTGGTCCGATGACTCCGATAACGATACCCGATATTCTGCTACCGCACATGTGCATTCATCATAACGTTATCGGGGGTATGGAGGTATCGGAACGATCTACTAAAACTCTCGAATATCAGGCAACGGCTGCTACGACGAAGCTTTCCTCTATCTTCGAAGTAAATAGTACTTCCATTGCTTCGCTGAGGAAGCTCATTGCAGGCATAAAGCATTAATGAGGAATAATATGCCACTCCCATACAGTGCCTCAGCTGAAAAGGTGTTCAGCGTAACAGTCGACATCTTCAGTAAGAAATAGTGCAAAATGTCTGACGAGACTTTCGAGAGTCAGCTGTTGCTCGAAATACTCAAGGACATTAAATGGAACAGGTTGCAACAATAAGAACTTGAATACCTCCTTCCCTTTGTTTCTTAATTGTAGACAATATTGTTGAAAGTAACGCCACGAAAGTAACGGATTACCTTTTGGGGTAACGGTCACTTAATTTTATGGGAGAGTAATTGTAATTGTAATAAATTACAATTTAGCCTTGAGTAATTGTAACTGTAATTCCTTACTATTTTTCAGTAACGTGTACATGTCTGGTCATGACCCTTCAATGGTTCATTCATACGAAATACTTCCCTGGTAAGAAAACTGAGCATGTCATAGACTAGAAAGGAGGAACACCCACGATGAGAAGGCGGTTTAGAAAATATGAGCAGTACTCAAAAGCCAAACATAGTTGGGTTGCAGCAGTTCTAGTGAACAAACAGACTGACTTTCGCGACTTTGATAGTGCCAGCTTTTCGTTACAAAAGAAAAAAATCAGTGCCTCGCGGTTCTGCCGGGGAACCAGCAGAAGGTCCTGCAAGCGGGCCACTGATATCATGGACCTCCCCGAAAACTTTCGGGGACTAGCAGATATTTGTGACACGGAGCATGTTACTCTAAAACCTCTATAGGGTGAATACATCAGAAGCCACCAAGCGACCTAGATGACCGCGACAAGATCAGTCTATTTTTCTTCATGTGTTAAAAACGAAGAGGGAGATGTGGCCTCTCCATTTCGGTTTTGCGCTCGGAGCTTCACGTTCCTAAAGCTCGAGCTAGTCGAACTATGACCCTTCAACAGCTCATAACACTGACAGTTCTAAAAGCCTTGGAATATTTTATCCCATTAATTTTGTTGTAGCAGATTGCAACTTCAGAAGCCATCAGGCTTGAATGTCTCAACAAGTATGAGACATTTGTGAGAAGTGGGCTCTTACTGCAGACTGCTGCCAACTTGACTGAAGTCGGGGCCCTCTTGGCCACGGTGCCCTTGAAGCGCCGGCATGGCACCCGAGTCACACTCCACCCATGCAAATTCTCCCTGCCGAAGACCAACTTCGTGGCCTCTTTAATGAACATGGAGTTTCCCCGGGCTCCTATGATGTAGGACAGTTTGTCCTTCTTCACCAAGACACCATGACAAAGGTGAACCTAGAAATAGATCCGGGAATAGGTTAATTAGCAAACACCACATAACTCTGATGCTATGATAGCCCCTTGGATGGAGGGACTGGATAGATCAGTTTCCTAACAGATTGATTACGATGAATGAATTTTAGTGCACTTTTTTTCTATAGTTTGGATGCAAACAAATTACGACATAGACCAGAGACCGGCTGTCCACGGTCTTCCAACTAAAGCCCGGCTTCCGGCCAGCTTCCAGCAGACCCGCTGCTAGCGGCACAGAAAGAAGTGCGCGTAAAGAACCGACGGCGCGACGCACCATAAATGAACAAACTAAGATACCAGAAAGAACGAAAGAAACTGCATTGCAACAAGGCTCCTCTCGCCATATGATAATTTAACATTGTCATCACTAGCATTAACGTTCTTAGCCCCCGTTTCATGTCAGTGTAACTGTATTAGAAATCCATTGCATTCTCATGGACATTGTGCTTAGTGTCCTTTTTTGTAACTATTGCATATTCTCACCATTAGTTTTATCATTCTCCTTAGTCTCTTGCACTGCGTGAATGTGCCAAAGTTCCCATGCGCTTTGAGTTATGCCTGGTGAGTTTTCATAGTCCCAACTGTTGTGTAATGTGAAATTAGGTAAAACTTAAATGGTAATTAGAGGTATACATACTCATCATCCGTATGGTTTTTTAACACCTACTCTAACATACCTACTCTAACATTAAATTGTGGGTTTGAATATTTATCTACCGTAAAATACCAACCATGCGTCCCCACTCGTGTAAGCGCCCCCTCCCGTTTTACGAAATTTTTTGCATTTTCGCAAAAGACCTACCAAGCGCCCCCTTCTCCCGTCAGCCTCCCAGAGGCGTTCTGTTTTTGTTTTGTTTTTTATTGGTAAGTTGATTTTTTTTTGTCCTATTACCCCTGACATAGACGAAGGGGAGAAAATGTCAGCCAATTTCATTTCAACCTTAGGAAGAAAAACAAAATGGGCGGACAAACAACTTTTTTTGGGGGTGTGTGATTGTCAGTCTTTTTCAAATCTCCTCCTCATGTGCGATTCTTGTTACCAACACGCTCGTCCTGTCCAATTGCACTTCCTTTGCATCCCATGCAATTTTCAGTCACAAAAATGCCACAAGGCTATTTGATGGTTTTAATAAAAATAACCTTAGATGAATGTTTGTCCCTAAGAAAAAGCCTGCTTTTTTCCTTTCGGTTGAGATAATTTTTATCATTTTTAAACTCTATATCAAAGTTTACTTCAGTTGAAAAATAAAAGCCCCAACGGGAGCTCATACATCCATGCGAGCGCTCGTTTTTTTCTTAAGGGGTGCCCATATGGGCAGCATGCGTAATTCCAAGCTTGGAAGGTATATTCCCCTGCCTGTGAGACCAGTTTTGACATCTTTTTCTGACCTTTTGAAAATAAAAGAGTGTGTGTGCGTAGCTTTTATGGGTGCAAAAGGGGCGCGAGAGTGGGGATTCTGAGAACTCTGGGTATGACGTCACGCTCTGGGAAAAAGGGCTTTCAACGCTATTTTGAAAACAATTTTCTAAAGACTCCGTGCACCAAACCAAAAAAAAAACAATTTTTTGATATTCATTATTCTTCAGTCCAAATGTAGATAGATGATTCGTCTCTTTATTTTCTCAGATACAGAAGCACTTTATCTCCCTTTTAAGTGAGTTACGAGTAAAGAGAGAGAGAGAGAGCAAAGGAAGGGAAGAACATTAATAAAAACAAGCTGGTGCCATTGCAGGCCTAGACAGCGCATTGATGAGCTCGCTCAAGTAGGGCTGCTTCACGGTACAAGCTTTGCTTTGAAAGCACAGGGTGCCATGTTTACGCTAATGTTTATTTGTGATTACTGTGCCACAATGCCGGCTCTGAAACGAAGCTTAGGGGTTTCGGTACTCAGGAAACGTAGAGTGACTCTAGCTGGCTGCCACAAGACTCTGACCACCCCACACCTCCCCTTAGGCAGTGTTGGGTAAAGTACATCTAAAAGGTACTTCAAGTAAAGTAGAAAGTAAATTAGACGTTATGTACTTTAAGTAAAGTATTAAGCACACTGGAAGCAATGTACTTGAAGTAAAGCACTATAAGTGCAATGTACTTGCAAAGTAAAGTAGAAGTATTTTAACATAATCTTTCATGATGCCCTTTAATTCCCCTATACAGTGTTTTTTAACTGGTAATCATGTGTGCATGGCCTATTTTTAAAAAACAGTGGCGAATATCTGGTGAAGTCAAGTGGCCACAGAGTAGTTATTTTCAGAAGGAGCCAAGGAGCCAAATTCAGCTGTCCCGCTTCTGAATTTGCACCCCTTGCACTGGATTCCTGCACCCAAAGCGGTTTAATGTACTAGGAGAGAGCATGACGTCAGCCCCGTAGCTTCCACAAGCAACCCTCTCATAGAGGAGTGTCCTCTCCTTAATGAAAAAAACAAACAAAAAACAGTGAGTGTGCGAGGGAGCTGGTGATAATTAATTATAATGTGACACCTGAGATTGGGGTGCTAAAAATAAGGAACTTTCAAATAGAAGGAAAGGACAAAAGGGAATGTCTCAAAACATTGTGAAGTTCTCCTTTGTTGTCTTTTACTTCGACTTGAAAATTTAATCTTTTCCGAACCACAGTCTCGGGTACTACATTATGATTAATTTTGCTCCCCTAATATTTTAAACCTTGTCGCTTGCGCTCACCGACCGAGAAGTAGCGCTAGTTCAAAAAGCTACGGGAAAACCGCCCCCAGAACAAACGGAGCGCTGCGTCGTCTGCTCACGTTTCTGGTGAGAGTAGAATATCCCTACCAGTATTTCTTCGGAGTTGACAAAGCATCATTTTGTGATACAAATGTGACAAAGCCAAATTTGGGGAATGCACTTTGAAGTTGGGAATTGTACTTTCCTCGGAAAGTACCAGAAAAAAAATACTTCAAGTAAAGTACAAGTACATACTCAGAGAATGTACTCCAAGTAAAGTACAAGTGTCCTAAACCTACTTGAAGTAGTACTTTAAGTACAATGCACTTCAAGTACTTCCCAGCACTGCCCTTAGGGTGAAACAAAAGAGGAAATGGGAAGCCTCCAGGTTTCCTCCTCTCCTCACCAACTTTGCATGTGCTAAAAGTAGGAAGAGTTGAGGGCAGGGCCATTAGCTCAGTCCTTTCAGTCCTGCATTTTTGACCTGTTAATGACTACAGTTCTAATCCAAGCTGCCAGTCAAGTGTCACTGGGGAAAACATATGCACTCGCGTGGAGCTATCAACTTGTTTTGCAACTGTATATTCTTAAGTGCATAATTTTGTTCTTTCTCAAATGTTATACATGAAGAACCAATGAAAGCAATTCAAAGAATCATCAATTGACTGAAGGGTACCAACTATAACAGAATTTTAATATGAACTGCTTGGTACATCATTTATCAAAAAGCTCAAAATAAAACGAGGACACTTGATAGAAAATGTCACAAAAAGCGCCAATTAATTGGGAAGAATTATCTTATCGATGCCCGGCGCTACTTTTTACATTCATCAGCAACCACATTCAAGGAGCTGTGGAAACCATAAAATTTAGTCACTTGCCCAATATCTGGAATGAATATTTCATGAAATTCTGAACTTACCTCGTCATCGACCTCTGCAAGCGCTGTCACATACTCGGGAGTTTCCTCCGGTGGACCTGCTACAAGATCCGCTGCTGGAACAGCATCATCAGTGGCCGATGCGGGTCGAGCGTGATCAAAACCAGCTCGCACAACGTGAACTGAAGTAGGAGTACCAGCTGCAGGAACTGCTGCTGGGCAAGCTGGAGGAGCTGGCCCAACACCGCCAGACGGGATATTGTCCCCTGCAACACAATAAAACGCTTTTTAGAAACAAAACAATGGCTCCAAAGCTCCGCAAATGGGCTAAACACAGTACAGTAGTCGACCGATTATTCGGACGCCAAAAATTCAGACATGCTTGATTATTCGGACTTCAACACTTTCTGGTCCGTTGATGGCATGAGGGCTTCATAGTACTTCCTGCCACAGAAGACTACCAGCAGTGTGCTTATTTGTTTTAACGTAAAACACCGGGACTTGAAAGGACGTTTCTTTGGAGAAATAATTATATTAATACGTTTGTAAGATTCTGCACGTAGCGCGAGCAGGACATAAAACAGAAGGACGAAAAACAAAACCAAATAAAAAAAAGGAAAAAAGGAAATACGCTAAAGTTTCCCGGCAGTGGGCGGCTGAGAGCTTGTTTACAAAAAAAAAAAAGAATACCGGTGAATAGCTAATGAATAATCATGCCTAGTATTTCCGACGGTTTGCGAGATATAAGCTCAATCTTTCTTACGAAATCCAATGCTGTAGCAGATCGTCTGGTCACCTATTAACCAGTTGCACAGTTGCGTCGCTAGGCACAATCTGCCACACGATTAAAGTTCAGCCTCGGTGCCCTGGTCATGCCTACGACCAGCTTCCTCACTCCCACATCCTCAGCAAAAAAAAAACTCCTTTCTCCCCAATGACAAGAGGACGTGTGGTGGCCGGGCTCATCAGAAAGTGCATTGTTACAATATTGTGACCAACTGCACCAACGTTTTCCACTTCGAAGCCTCATCTATGCGCACGGGCCATGGTGTCTTGGTATGGACATGAGTGTTTGACGAACTGCAGAAAACTATTCCTTCGGTCAAAGCGAGAGTGCTGCGGCGCAAAACGGGGTCATCGCCATCAGCAAGAAGAAACAAAATCTCAAAGCTCCATTTGCACCCTAAGTGAAGAAAGGAGAATTATAGACACCCCTTGAACTCATTGATACATTGAGGCAAACCTGTAAGATATGCTTACTTATGTTTGCGACCAAAAAAAAATTAAGGTTACTTTTGATTACTCGGATAAAGTATGAGTACACATAATGTGTAGTATGTGAGGTGGGCAACTGAAAGTGCCTGCACGCTTACCCAGTAGTGCCAGGCAGCTGCTCCTGCAGTCTTCTTAATAGCGTATTTTCTATCTGGAGCTCCAGCTCCAGGTTGACCACCTTCCGCTTTACCGACCTGAGTTTTGCAACCAGTCTTGCATGCTCCACAAGCGATAAAGTAAAAGTCCTGTCCTGTCTTTTTTTTTTTTCCTGTAATCGCCGTCCACTGCATGGAACGCCGACATCTCAATCTGAAAAAGAAAAAGGTCCAGATGTTTCGATATTCATTTAATATTAACTTCCAACACAGGATTGGGACAGACGTAGTTCACATTAAGATGCCCCCTCCCCCTCCCCCCCCCCCTCAATTTTTTAGGTGTAGGTTTCAGCCCTATACCCTCTCCCTGAAAAAATGCTTCCAGATGCCAATGACCATATATCCGGTATACACTGTCATTTCAGAAAATAATTGCGGTATCGTCCTTTGCACATTCTAGTGTGTAAAGAACGATACGTGTATCTGTTTGCGTTACGTGCACCTGTTTGCAGAAAACACTGTATAGGTAAACGAAAGAGTATGATAAAATATTGTGTTAAAAGGTACTTCTAAGTTAGTTAGAAAGTACATTATCATTATACTACTTTTCACCCAGTGCACTTTCTATGAGGTACATAACCACTCAGTTACTTTGTACTTGCAATCTAGTACTTTTATATACGATAGCATTCATAAGCAAACCCTATGCACTTTAGGCGTCCGTTGGTCCGTGGATTTGTAACTGCTTGTGAAAAGAGCGTGCGCTGGCACATTATAATTCAGAAAAAAACAGATGCCGCCGGCACTGTGCCTCAAACCCACAACTGTTGGGGTCTAAGCCAGGCATTGTATCCGCTTCACCACGAGCACACGTGGGTAAGCATTTGCGAAAGAGTTACTGAGTGCAGGCAAGAGCCGCGTGGATGCAAGTGCTAGTGCCTCAACGCCATTGTTGCCAGAACAATGTGTGTCACATCTGGTCGCAGTCGCACATAGCCACATCTGAGGAGAGCTGTGTGAACCAGACTTGAGCATCATCTATCGTTGTCGGTAAGAGAAAGCAGGTCTCGCCAGAGGAACGTCTACGCAAGCGTGCTGAGGCACAGCGACAGCAAAGTGCCTAGGACACTTCGGAACAACATTAAACATGTTTGTTGAAAGCTAGAGAGGCAAGTAGCAACAAGAAGACCATCGAAGCAGATGAAAATATTCAAGAGAGGAAACTTCGGCTGCAACGCAAGCAGGACTCCAAACAAATGAGGACGTCTTGCGATAGTGGAGAAGAGATGTAACTTCATGTACAGCGAGATTGAGACTTCGAGCAGGTGAGGACGTCTCGTAAAACTGAAGAGGGTCGAATTCAGATAAAATGCGGTCGAGACATCAAGCAGGTGAGTGTCTCTTGAAATTGAAGAGGGACAACTTCGGCGACAGCACAATCGAGACCAGGAGTGGCCAAGCTGCGGCTCTTTGTCTGTTAAAGTGCGGCTTGCGGTCCACTTTATTAAATCGTATATACCCACCGGATCTGTGTACCAGAAGGGCAAGCAATTTAAAAATATTTATACAAATATTCCTGGCCAGCCATAATGAATAGACAATTACTCATGAAGCGAACAGAATGCAAGATATTCCTTAGCCTAACCGTGCAATTTTACACACAATTTCTGCCCACTGGTAGCAGAAGTGAAGTATGCCGCCGATTTGAAAAAGGGACACAAAAGACTAACATAAGGCCCCTGGTTCTGAACAGAGTCAAAGAATCAGGCAAGAAAAACAGCCTAAAGGCGCACATATACCTCAAACCTTGAGTTCAAAGTCAAAGGAATGGCCGCGTGCTTCTTTTTCAAGGCAGCAACCAGCTCATCTCGTATCTCTGTAAAACAAAACATGCACTTTGAGTTACGTCTCAATTAGTTGTGTTTGTCCCCCTTCCCCCCCTTGTATCGGGGTTTGTAAATATGACCGTTTACCAGCTAGCCTGCGCTATAACCCTTGTTTCGAGAAAAATTTTCTTTGAATTTTTTGCGATTAAATGCACCACCTAGTCGAAGTTATTGGTAAATTTGTCGTAGCTTACAAAGCCGATTTGTTGTGATTTATTTTAAGTGTCATGGCTGCCATCTGGAGCGCCCTGTAGTTCAACAATGTAAAACCCGTTGGTTTTGCCGCCCAGTACTTTACAAATCGGGCGCAAGGACATATTCGTGCCAACCAAATTTCGCGAATTCTAGACGCCAGAACGGAGGACGCCGGAACGGGGGCCCACAAAATTTCCGCTTTCCACGTGTCCTTAAATTTCGCTAATTTTCGGACGCGTGGAAATTGACAAATATTAGGGGCTCGCAAACATTAACCGTTTGCCGTATACGTCGGGCTTCAAGCCCGTGATGCATAGAAAACAACTTACCACTCCCCGGCGCACTCTCCAGTAGCCTTTCAGTAGACGCTTTTCGGCACGTCGGGGTCGAAGTCGTCAACGCTCGACGGCTTGAACTTCTCGATACAATTCACGCTGACTATTGCCGTCGCGCCATTAACATAAATCACGTACGCGTAGTACATATCGACACCCATACACACCGGTCGAGATAGCCCTAACGTCGAGGCGGCTTTGGACCGGAGCACTGGCCAGCTGGCGTGGGCGGCGCGGGTACGTAAAGATTGGTTGGGATTGAAATAACATTCTCCCTTAGTTTATATTAGTACTATTATTACTCAAAATATTTTTAAAACATTTAAAATGATGAAAAATATACCATGTTAAATTTATTTCTCGTTAAAAAACATTGTTTGTCCGGCTTTGGTTGTTATACTGCAGTCTGGCTTGCAGCCACAAAATCCAATCCAATTCGATGTGAAATAAACCGAAACCAAAAAAAAACAAATTCGCTACAATTTGAAGAATATTTGAGTGTGCATCGGTTCCGATAGGTATCAAACTGATATCGGTCATTTTATCTCGGTAAAAGACACTGTAGAGGCGGCCGCGGTACAGGGCCCAAAGCTATGCTGATAAGCAAACTCCCGTTTATTTCGGCTTCCCTTCCCATGGATTTCGTTTTCGCATTTTATGACTTTATATATGCATGTCAAAAAATGGTTGAGTTTGATAGCTGAAACTATTACATTTGAAATGGCCTAATATGTGATTTTTTGATTAAAATTCGTTATTAAAAAAAAGTAACACAGTTTAGTTTCGCGGTGCGCGCGTTCCCGTCGAGATCTGATAATTTCTGGTTGCTTTAATTGGTGTAGACAGGTAGACCCTGTACGAGGTTACCGACCGCCGGTTTAAGTGCCGGCGCCGGTAAGGCGTTACCGGTCGCTCCGATACGTGGTTGCTGGTGACCGCGCATCGATTACTGGCCACCGATACGCTATTACGGCCCACCAGTGTGGCGTACCGGCTTCGCCTGTACGTGTTCACTCGCCGCCTGTATATTGAACCGGTAGCCGGTACGGCTAACGGCTACCGGTACAGGATTTAATTCAGGACGGGAGTATTGAAACCCAATCAAAGACACAAAAAAGGATGGCCAGAGATATTGTCTGAATGCACTAGAAAACCCAGCACTACCCGACTTCCAGGACAAGCATCGAACTTCCGGTGGCTTTACTTGCGCCAGGCTCGGAGAGCAGCTATGGGCCATCCAGCACCCTATAGTGGAGTTAAGTGGCTTTGACCTCGAGCGGCCGTGCAGGGCTACCTTGACAAGGCATCTGATATGACGCGTCGCACCCAATTTAAATGCCGTTTTCCGCAGTTTCGGATTTTCATGTCTAAACTTTACGCGGTTACAGGACTCCGCCGGCTCCGCTCCATGGGCCAGGTAGTGCTTTCGTATTAATACGGGCGGAACTTTTTGTTCGTTCTTTGTTTTCAGACTGGAAAGTTTCGTCTAGCCCAATTTCGGATTCACTTACAGTCCTATTCTCCGCGAACGGGGCTTGGAGAGCTTACTCAACGAGTAGCAGGTGCGCCGAGGACGCGGAGGTCGACGCTGAGCAAGAAACGGACGCTACGACCGCCGGCATGCTGTGAGCCCTTGGCCGTTCCGACGAGACTTCGTTCCAGTTAGAGCCTGATATTATATTTAATTTTTCCAGAGTGTCGCTAGGGCTGATCGCGCGATATGTTTTGTAGCGTAGTTTGCAGACCGTTTCGATTATTTCGGCTTCCAAACAGGAAACAGTCGGCATGCTAAGTCTCTCAAACAGACCACGCGTCGCGGGACCACCCATCGCTCCGCTTGGAAAACTTTATTATGTTCCAAGGCCCAAGCTTGAACGAAGCCGCGTCGGAGCCACTAGGTGCCCGCAGCATGCCGGCGGCCGAAGCGACCATTTTCCGCTCAGCGCCAACTGCCGCTCCCACGGCGCACCGCCGATCTGTTGAGAGGGCCTCCCCAAGTCGACGTTGCATTTCGAACTGAACACAAGCGTGACGCGCCACCGACAACGCCAAGAACTATTTCGTTTGCACGTAATCGATTGAAAATCCGCTCAAAAATTAGCCGAGAAAACAAAGACAAGCGATAAGTCTTGAAATATCCACATGTTTACTATTACATCACACAAAGCCAATGCCGCATACAAGTGCGAACTTTAAACCGCTTCGAAGAACACAAATCAAACTGCAAAATAAGATTAACAAAGAATTCGAGACGACATTCCCGAGCACGCAATGCCAATATATCCCGCTTCAACACGATAATATCGAACGAAAAGTAGGGTCAACACAAGCACGACACATCTCTCGCGACAACTTCTATTGCCAACAAAAACGCGATGGACAGTGTTCGTTCGCACGCAGTACAACAGGAAAATATATAGACGAGCAGTGAAAATTTCCTAAATTTGCCTTCTAGAATAGTAAGCGGGAAGAAAATAAAGATGTTTACAACTCGCTGTAATGTCGAATTAGAGTGCTGCTCTTGAGGAGGAGGAGGGGAGCGTACAGAAAAAAGGATACGCTCCTCCTCATCCTATGTACCCTGCCCTCCTCCCTTCCTCCTCCTCCCCCCTCTTTCTCCTCCCTCTCCCCTCCTCCCTCCTCTTCCTCCCTCCTCGTCTCTCCTCCTCACTTCCTCTTCCCCCTCCCTCCCTCTCCCTCTCCTCTCTCGTGACGTCACTCGCGACCCTAGTAACCCTCGTGACATCACTCGTGAAAACCTTGTGAAGGTCGTGACTTTCACGGGACCTTCACTATGAAAGTCATGACCTTCGTCGTAACCTTCACCAGTGACCTTTGTGAGGTCACTCGTAACATCACTCGTGCCCCTAGTGACCCTCGTGACGTCACACGTGACGTCACGTGTGACGTCAGTATGGGAAACTTCCCATAATGCAACGCGCGGTTACGAGTAACGTCACTCGTGACGTCACTCGGGACCCTAGCGACCCCCGTGACGTCACTCGTAATTCTCATGACTTCACACGGGACGTCACGTGTGACGTCATAATGGGGAAACGTCTCATAATGCAACGCGCAGTTACGCCGACAACGACAGCGACGCCGACCAAGCCGGAAATGGGCGCCTAGGTGCTGCGCTCTAAAAGTCGGGGCTTCAAACCACGCTTTGAAGGTGGTTGACCAGCAACGCTGTGGTGTCACATGCAACGATTGCCCACTGCACTATACCAAATGATTGACGGAAGGAAAATAAATGCACTGTACCAACAGTTCTTATTAACGCTAGTGACGTTACTCCCCACGTCGCAAGCTGCCGTCGTCGCGGCAGCTTTTGCAACAGTAATCTTTACCGGGAAACGAAAACGGCGAACGTTATGTGCTTCGGATTGTTATCAAAAGAGACTTATTATCAATTTTTGGGTCGGATGGTTATTTTGTGCTTGTTCTTTATTGAAACGAATGCTGTTGATTGATTGATTGATTGATTGATTGAGGTTTAGGGGCGCAGCAGCATCCAAATCCATAATGCGCCAACAACTATGACTATAGCATGAACCAGGGTTATAGAGAAGAAAGAGCTGAAGTACCTTATGGCTTCTAAAAACAATGAACATGAGAGAATACCCACATGGGCATGATTCCGGGACACATGTTAAATTATAGCTCGTCTAGTTGTCTAATATCTATAAGAAAATTAAAAACACACTTGTGTGGTATTAGCGGTTCGTCAAAGAGTAAAATGACCAAATGTAATGGGGTATGCTGTTGGTAAATTCGTGCAAGATGTCTGTGACGTTCACGGTCATACGTAGAGCATTCTAATAAAATGTGCAGGATGCTTAATGGTATATGACAGCGTTCACACTCCGGAGCATCCTCCCCTCGCAAACGGTGCACTTGGGTAAGGCGTGTATGACCAATTCGGAGTCGGCATAAAACTACCCCATAAAATCGATTGCGATGACGTGCATCTCCCATTTCTCAATTAAAGGTTTTACTGCATGCAACTTATTGATCATTTCTCGTTTCCACTCCTCTTGTCACTTGCACTTAGTAGACCTTTTCAAAGCATGTCTACAATCTCTGTAGGTTATTTTGTGCACATCCACTTGTCAATCCTTAGCAGTACTTACTGCACGGTCAGCATCCTCATTTCCAGGAATTCCAACATGTGAAGGTACCCAGTATAATGTTATTTCTTTCTTCATTTTTGATCGCTAAGAATAACCGGTTTCTTATCTCAATAGCAAGTGTATTTTGGACATCCCCTGTTGTAAAGCTCGTAAAGCACTAAGCGAGTCAGTGTAAACAATTGACTTACGAATCTTTTTTAAGAATGTTGTCTATGGCATGGAGTAAGCCATAAAGCTCTGCCGTAAGAATACAATGACTATTGTTAATTCTCTAAAGACACTTCACAGAAGGCCCTACCACTGAGCAGCCCACATAAGAATCAGTTTTGCTTCCATCAGTGTAAAAACATGTAAGTCTCGGTACTGGTCCTGGAGTTCAAAACATTCTTGTTTCAGCACTTCATTAGGGGTCTCTTTTTTGTTGTATTAAGTTAGTTGCAACTCAGAGTGGATGGGCATGAGGTTTCAAAGAGCTACTGAGTTCAAGCATTGGACAACTTAGGGTAGCACATTCAGCCCTATGGACTCTGCAGAAGAAGGAATTATCATGGCAAGAGGTGGAACAAATGAAGGCTCATTTATTAAAGTCTGCTCATAATGTACTTGTTCTATGCAGCCCAGGGTCGGTTTGACGAGGAACATACCTAATTCGCAGAGAGTACATGAAGCCTAATTCGAACCTCCTTTTCTCTAGTGAGGGCTCAACTGCCTTTGCATAAAGGCTGAGTATTGGAGATGTGCGAAAAGCCCCTGGGAATGTGGAGCCCTTGATGATGAATGGGGTCCAGCGTCTTGAGAACCGATGCCCGCGCGGAGCCGTACACAATACAGCCATGATCAAGTCGGAACCGTACGACCGAGCGGCATATGCGCGATAAAGAACACCGATCGGCCCCCCAGGACACGTGCGACAAGACCATTAGTACATAAAGTGATTTCACACATTTCGTTTTGAGGCTCTCAACATATGGAATGAAAGTCATTTTAGAGTCAAATATAAGGACTAAAAACTTGTGTCCGTTGTTTACTGCAAAGGGAACTTCATACATGATTAAACAAGGCTCATGTAAAAATCCGCGGTGACGAGAGAAGCACACACAAACTGTTTTCCCAAGAGAGAACCTAAAACCATTTACATCTGCCCATTTGACTAAATTGTTGATTGCAAGTTGAAGTCGATGTTCAAAGACTGAAATTTTTACATAATCGACATAGAGCGAGTACTGAACAAATGCGGGTATAATACGAGCAATTGAATTCATCTTTACGATAAAAAGTGTGACGCTAAGCACACCGCCCTGTGGGACCCCATTTTCTTGCGTGAATTCTTTAGAAGGAGTTGCCCCAAGCTTCACACGAAAAGTGCGGTCCCGGAGGTAACTATGGATGGCACCGAGCAGTCTGCCCCGAAGACCAATGTTGAACAAATCCTCTAGTATTTCCCAGCGCCAGGTCATATCAAATGCCTTTTCCAAGTGAAAAAGATAGAGAAAAATGCTGTCTATTTACAAGGGCCTCTCGCACAGCAGTCATAAAGCGAACCAGATTGCCAACCGTTGATCGCACTGAGCAAAAACCACACTGGTAACGGTCAAGGCAGCTTGTTTCTTTCTAAATAAAATATAAGTCTTTTATTTATCATCCTTTCTAGTGTCTCTGAAAACAACTGGTGAGCGCTATCAGCCTAAAGCTAAACCTACAGGTAGGATTCCTTTCCTAGCTTTAGCAGGGGAATAATGATAGCCACCTTCAGAGATGAGGGGAAGCAACCTTCAAGCTAAATTCGGTTGAACAACTATAAAACAAGCTCAAGAGTTGATGAATGGAGGTGCTGAAGCATATTTCCATGAATGCCGCCTGGCCCAGGAGCCGTCTGTTTGGACGAATGAAGATACCAGCTGTAGTTCGAAAAGTGTAAATAGCGAATTAAAGGGTTATTGCAAGCCACCTGAAATAGGAACTGCCTTTTTCTCTCCTGTAGCTTGTGTTTCTGAAATGACCGAGTATAATGTTGACAACTTGAAACAAATTCGAAATGCTCACCAAGGACATTTGCCTGTTCTTCTAGGCTAGCAGGGCATCCTCCATTTCGGGTCAGGAGTGGGACGGAAAATACCCGGTAGGAGCCTTCAATCTTATGCACATGGTCCCAAACTTCCTTCGAGGATGCCTTGCTATTAATTGAAGAAGCGTACCCTTTGAAGCTTTGCCACTTGGCTTGCCGTCGAATGTACCTCGCCTGCGCTCTTTTTTTTTTTTTTTTTTGAAACCGATAAGGTTATTTGACGTGGGGTAACTGCCTGAAAATACCCCATGCACGATTCTGTTCTTTCTTTGCCTGGTGACAGTCTTCGTTTACCACGGCTTTGGCCTTTTTGGAAGATGTGAGGATGTTATGGGAATGGCAAGCATAGCGGCCTGCCAAGATGTGCTGAGTAATATGCTCGGCGACATCATCGATGGAAAGATCATCAAGGAATGAACATGCTATAAGTGATGCTTCTGTGAAGGTTGACCAGTCGGCCTTTTCAAGCTTCCAACGAGTTTATGTCTTAAAAGACCAGCAGGAGGATGGTTGAGCTCTAAAATGAGTGAAAAGTGGTCACTCCCAAATGAATTTGGGATGACCTCCATAAAAGCCGGGGGTATAACGAAGGATGACACAACGAAAGATCAATGAAACTAAAACTGCAAGTTGCTGAACTAAAATAAGTGGCTTCTTTTGTGCTGAGCAGACACAATCCTGTCGAAAGAAGAAACCGTTCAACGAGTTCTGCTCGAGCATCCCTTCTACGGCTTCCCCCCAAGGGATTGTGTGCATTAAAATCACCTAAAATAATTTAAGGCATCCGAAGCTGGCTAGTTAGATCGTCTAGCTCCTTGCACTGCAGCTGATATCTAGGGGAGATTTACACTGAGCAGACAGTAATCGCGCGGTCCAACAGCATGCAGGACAGCCACAGCTACGAAAGAGGTTTGCAAAGCCACATCAGTGGACGGGATCATGCGTTGGACAATCACTGCAGCACCATCGGAAGCCACACACGCGTTCAACCTATCTTTTCTGAACACTTTAAAGTGTCTAACCACACTTGATTGACTTTCTTTAAGGTGCGTCTCCTGTAAACAAAAGGCAGCATAGCGCTGTTCATTTTTTAAAAAAGGTGATGTCGTCGTAATTGGGGAAAAAGTTCACGGCAGTTACATCGTAAAAAATAGGCATGATTAAAGTTAAGGCACTTAGCTGTTCATCGGGGAGTCACAGCCTTTGTGTAATTGTAGCTAGAGCAAAACTAAGCCAGTCACAGGAAGTAAATTTCATAAAATGTGAAAATGAACATGAATGATGATTTAATGAGTCTGCAAGAAGGCAGCTCCGACCGAACCTTTGGGGAAAACAAATGAAATAAAGCCCCAGGCAATGTAGTCGCCAGTAGTCCTCTGGTTGGTCTATATGGAGCTGCCTCCTGCGACCTCCAAGGGCGTCGAGACTTCGGGCGGAGGCCACTGGCGAGCGAGTCGCCGTTACTCCTCCGTCTCGGCTGGTCCCTAGGAGTAGGCGGAGCAATGGGAGTGAACAACATATCTCGGTATCGTGAGGTCAGTCTAGCGACTGAGGATGCAAGGATGATATTCCTGTTGAGGGAACATACCAGCCTAGGGGAGTATAATTGTCACCTTGGTGAAACAATTTTTTTTTTTTTTAATTTTGTGCTTGCCCTCGGGGACCTGCCACTCTATGTCGTCTAGATCAGGCGCAGGAGTGGATGGATCGACACCCTCCTCCATTAGTTCTGCCTCCTGTGCGGGAACTGTTCTTGCCGGTTTAGGGACACTCTGGGAACGAGGTGGAAAACCCCGGCCCCGACCTCGACCAGCCGGAGGAGCAGAGGCACTCGGCAGGCAGTCAGCCAAACCCACCTGCTCCTGCCCCTTGGTTGCAGGAGGAGTGGCACAAGAATCGTGCCGCTCCTTGAATGAGGACGCTTCCTCTCAAGAATTCGGTCGGGAGCGTGGTCCCCTCTTCTTAGAAGGAGACCGCGAAGCACTGACAGTTGCGGACACAGCCGACCCATCTTGGGTAAGAGAAAAAGCCTGTGAACCCTCTACATGAGAGGGGACAGGCTGCTGCCCCATGGAAAAGGTAGAACTCTCGCTGGAGGAGGATGTAGGCCTACCAGCCGAGAGTGAACGCCCAGGAAGCTGAAGCTTCAGCTGGGGTACTTGGAACTGAAGTGGCTTCCTAGCATCCGGGAAGGACGTCTGGGTTGTCACTGCAACCTTCAGTGGTGCAGGCCGTCGCCGCACCACCTGTGCAAAGGCGCCCTTGCGCAAAAACGCGAAGCGACGACGCGCCTCTGGGTGGGAGGTTTTCTTTCACTTTAAGGTAAGAACTTCCTTCCCATCGTTCCACGTCTTACCCCAACTGGAGAAAGCGTGGTGGGGCTCTTAGCAAATTACACAGTGTGCATCATTGGAGCAAGAGTCTGCTGCGTTGTCAGTTTTGCCACACTTAGCACATGTGGCTTTGCCGCGGCAGTTCTGTGAGCCGTGCCCAAAGCTTTAGCAGTTAAAGCACCTTGTGGGGTTTGAAACGTAAGGACGAACTCTGCACTAGAGATATCCACCTTTTACAGACTCGGGAAGTGTGATGGACTCAAAGGTAAGCACTACGTGCCTCGCCTTCAGCTCTTGGCTGTCACGACGCTAGGAGATGCGCCTTGCAGCTACAACCCCCTGGTCAGAAAGGCCCTCACTACTTGGCTCTCAGACGCGTCCAGAAGGTCGTCCTTCGAGACGACTCCTCGGATGGTGTTCAATGTTTTGTGGGGTGTCACTGTAACCTTGTAGCTCGATACACAGTTGAGAGCAAGGAGTGCAGAGTTCTGGTGTCTGGTCTCAATTTCTAAAAGCAAATCGCCAGGTGTCAGCTTCTTAGCCTTAATATTATTTCCAATCACGCTCTCGACGACCTTAGTAGCAATAAATGGTGACATTTTTGAGAGTTGTTTGTCGCTTTCAGAGTGGAGTACTAAGAATATTGGAAATCTAGGTGGAGTAGAGTGTGTCTCGCGCGAGGTAGAAATTACGGTGCCACCCCTTTTCGGGGGCCGATCAAGAAAAGATTGGTTGCGCAGACTAATGAGAGGTGGAAAAAATTTCATTACCCGGGTGCACCGCTCAACACGGAGCCCAACGAGGGGGTAGGTAATGTGCCATAGCAAAAACAGCTTGGCTGACACAATTACTCTACCAGTGCTGCCCGGGCGCAATACCCTAATGCGGTTGCAGGGACAGCACAGGTTTCCACTCAAGGTTGGCCCTTGCCCCTTAACAAGGTGAAAAAGGAAAGAATAGAGTGTATAAAAAAAGAAAAAGAGGTGGAAGGAAAGGGAAAGAAGGAAAAAGAGGGCAGAAGAGCCGACTGGCTGAATCATCCTGGTCGGGCCAAGCCAGGACACCCGTCTACGAAAAGCGGGGGCGGAAGCGTTGTATTGCCTCGCCCGAGGTGGCCCCGAAGGGTCCGAACATACCTCGGGCTCAGCTCAACCACCAGGATCCATCCCCTTTTCCGCGGACACGGCTTAAGCCACGTCCAGCCAGGCGTGGGTTGGCGAACCCGCACGGCTCGGTGTTCGTAGTGACGCCACTCACGAAGCACCTACCAAAGTAGGTGCCCCCTGCGTGCGGGTATGGTGGCCCAAGGGCTGGGGTCGGGGTCGTGGTGACGCCACTCACCAAGCACCTAGAACCTAAGGTGCAGCCGCTCCCTGCCTGGGTTCGGGGTCCATGGAGATGCCACTCTCCAAACACCTGCTTTCACAGGTGTACCCTGCAAGGAAAACGAAAGCTGTGCTGCACGCTGTATGCGTGATATGCACTTTCCCCTTCAATCGCTGATGGTTTCTTTTTCGCCAGTAAGGACGCCGACGCGAAGAAATTCGACCTACGAGTCATATACAGCTTCGCTGTTAAACGGACGCAGATTTGTTTTAAATGATTCACATTTTGTGTTGCACCGAACAGAGCCCATATCACATACAAGTTCGAACGTAAAACTGCCCAGTAGAACTCATATCGCACAAGGCAAACAACTTTCACGGCGATTGTAAGCTATACTCCTTTTAACCTCAAGAACACTAGTAAAAATGTTGGGCTCCTCGCAGACCATTTCTAATTTCCCCCGTTATGTAGAGAATTGAGATATATAAGTAGGCGCATTTTAGGTTAGATATGTGTTATCTTATTAAGACGTACGCGCTACAAACGTCGAAAGCATCGCCTCTGCCCCCGGTACCCAAATATTGCAAGAACTACTTCGCGGGGCGTATGAACAATGCAGAAATGTTCCTTTTTCCTTAAGGTGAAAATGAGTATAGAAAGCGACAAGAAAAGGGCGAAAGTCCGTTGAAAGCATGGGGCGGAGTACATGATACGTACTTACGATCACAAGAATAGCCAACTCCAAATGTGCAATGCGAGATCGGTGGAATACAACACAATCACAAGTGAAGCTGTCAGAAACACTCAACGAAGCGGACACAAAGCCAGCATAGAACTTCTTCAAATGCGAAGTCGGCGGCACGGAAAGAAAATCCTCGCACTAACAACAAACGATGAATTGTCTCACCACCGCGCGTCCGCGCACCGCGCTCGCAGCTTCTACGCTGTACTACTGCGCGATTCCCCCGTTCAAAACGTTCAAACTAACACGAGAACTACGAATCAAAGATAAAAAAGGTAAGATTATACGGTGTTTTTGTGAAATAAACGTGTGTATTACCGCTTTTCTGATCCTACAAAGTTACCATGGACAATACGAAGAACTTTCGTTGGAACTATAATGTATTTTCTAAGTCGTGGGAAGGGTGCAGTCAGTGGGCTTCTCATTTTTCTTCGTCGGTCGTGCTTTCTCTTCTTTCCTTTCCGCCACTTCCGCACCGATCGCCGCTGGCCACCTGTGTTTTCGTATGTGCTTTTTTTTTTTTTTTTTGCCGTCGTTTTTGCAGCACACACGGGTATGGAGAAGCAATAGTGCCGTCAGAGCCGTGCGCAGTTGGCTGAGCCGGCCGCCGGTGCCGCCGAGTCGCGACGTTGATGCCACTCGCGTCCGTGCTTGGGCAGCCGGCCGAACACCTGTGCCCGCCTTGTGGATGTGAAAGTGTCGTACATTATCAATGTCATACTAGATGCGCCCACGCGACGAGCCGACCGGGCCATCAGTCAGGCAGCGAGAGTGAATGCATTGTCTAAAAATACGGGTTCGCGCATATTGGGCGATAATGTAGACCAGAACTCGAACCTGGCGGAATCTTCAGTCAACCTGTTTGATTAAATTGTCCTCCTGCACTATGTCCGAATCTAAAACGAGTACAATGCTGATTTGATCAAGCCATACTGGAATTGCCAAAATCGTTTCGATTCGACTGGAAACATCGAAGATTTCACTGGATCCGGTCAGATTGGAAGGCGGGTGCTTCTGATCCAGCGCAGACTGAAGTCATAACCGCCTGATTAACACTGGACGAAACCGAATCTGACATTTATCTGACATTTTCGTATGGGTGTAGATGATTCTAAGCTGTTTCGAGAGGCGGAATTCATCCCCGACTGCACTTTGCTGCAGGGCGATGTCTGTACAGTACAAGGATGGTGCGAATCAAACAACCTATTTTTAGGCCCTCACAAAACATAAGTTATAGTCTGTCGAGAAAACTAGCACTTTTTTTATATACTTTAGAAAATGAATCTTAAAGTCGGACCACATTAGCAGTGTATTTAGAGGTTCTCTTAGATAATTACCTGTTCTTTTGTTCTCATATGAACACCATTGTCAATCAGTCCCTGCGAACACTGGGAACAATGTCTCGCAGAAGGGTGGAAAGTTGGGCTAGTTGGTAGTTATTCATCTTGGTTTTAAAAGGGCACAAAACTTCTACATCTGTAACGGAATTTTCGATGCCGTTTTTGAGCTCGGTCCTGGCTCTGATACGCACGCAGTAGATAACACAGTGGCAGTTCCTTCTAACCAACCGCAGACAACTGCACCATCATAACATGTACCGAGGAGTGACGGTTTTTGAAATCGTTGCGACCACGTGTCGGTTTCTTTTACTAGTACAAGAAGTGTTCTCCGTCACAGAGACGACTTGTGTTCGGCTGTAGACACGTGCAGCGCAGATGTTGTGGTGTTGACGGAGACGTGGCTATCCTCTCGTATTAATAGTTTCAAAATATTTGTCAAACGCGTTTCAATGTTTATTTTACTGATACACTTAAATGTTTATATATTACTGATAGAGGTGACAAAAATGGTGATGGTGTATTAATCGCAGTTTTAGGTCATATTGAATGATTTTGTGTTTCTCAGTGGTGAATTGGAAATAACTTGAGTTTGTTTGTACGTGAATCATCAAAAATTCATATTGAGCGTATGTTATCGTGCACCATCTGGCAATTCGTCTTTCGTTGAATTTGTATGCTGCGATTAACTCTTTATTAGTTCGTTTCCTTTCCTCTCCGATGCTCCTGCTTGGCGACTTTAACTATCAAAATATTGCGCGGACAATCACGCGAAGTGATGCGTTTAGACAGCGGCAGCAAGGTCTTGATGTGTTTTCCTGACACATTTTGAGGGGAAACTTAATTTGGTTCGAAGGTCCTGTGACGTAAATGTTTCCACTAAATTTAGCGTGGAACCTAAATTCGTCTATAGGTCCCTGACGTCAGGTCAAGTGACATTAATTTTCCCGCCAAATGTAGGGGGGGGGAGGGGGGGGGGCACTGAATGGAATGCATGGTCATGTGACGTCAATTTTTCTGCTGAATTTAGAGGGGAAAGTAAATTGCAGCATAGGTCACTGAACGTACATTTTCCGCGGAATTTAGCGGGAAACCTGAATTTGTCTCTAGGTGTCGTGACGGCAGGTGACGTGACATCGATTTCGCCGCGAAATTTCGAGGGAAAACTTTATTTCATTTGCGTTCACGCCCTTGCGAAACCGGGGGACGTTACGCTAACAGCTGCCGCTGTAATTTAGGATGGACTAACCTCCATGCCCTAAGTAAACCTTTCACATCAGACGCAGCAAAGTTCAAAAACTTTTGTAATAGCTTCACTTTGTTTTCAAATCGTCACAGTTCCCGCTTGAATCATGCCCACCGCAGCCAACATATTAGATCTAACTTAACATCACCTGCCCCAATTGTTTCAGTCAGGAACATGCAGGGTCTAAGTGAGCATTCCTTAATACACGTTTTTTTATGATTGAACCAATTTAAAGTGGACCGAGAAACTCGGAAAAAGATACGTGACTATGCTGACGCAGACTTTCAGCCCATCAACAACGAACTTTTTCTTCTTCTTGATGACTATACTTACCTAGCTTTTCAGAACGTCCTATTCATGGTAAATGGGAATTATTTAAGAATTCGATTGCGTACGTCACCAATGCCTACCTACCCTGACGAAACATCTCGGTTTTTCGCAGTCTCCGTGGTTCACTAACACTCTAAAAAGACTCATAATAGGAAAACAACAAAACAATTAAGCAGCTAAACTTTAAATCCTGACGCTAATTTACCCGAAAATCATGATGCCGCTAGTAATTCTAAAAATGCTTTTACAAAAGCAAAGGCTACTTACTTTTTTATGGCCTTCCCATTCATGCTAACAAATAATCGGAAAAAGTTTTGAAATCCCAATGAGAAGCCCGTAATATCCCTGCTTGATTATTTAAAACAGGTGTCTCCCAACTTTTTGGCTAAGGGTTCGGGTCGGGGATCTGTTGCCGACTCGAGGGCCAGAAAATAAATAAGTAAATTTAAATTAGAAACATTACATAACCATATAGATAAACATTTAAATACAAAATTAAAAGTTACCGTAAACATTATCAAAAAATATAAGGTGTATGAATACAACCATTTATTTATAAATACAATATTTGGCTAATTAGGAACTTGCACAATAATTGCGCAAGAAACTTTTCCAGGCATAAATCGCGGTGCATGGGAACTTTGGCATGTCCCAACAGGGCAGAAGACTAATGCGAATGATAAAACTCATGCTGACAATGTGCAAAATATACTCCACACTTCACCAAGCACAATACACACGGGAATGCAAAGGAAATTTGACATACCCAGTTACACAGATATGCAACAGGGGACTAAGAATGATGATGCTGTTGATGACAATATTCGATGACCAGTATGACGAGAGGAAACACCTTACGATAGGCAGTTTTCTGTAGTTATTTTTCTGATATTTTTGTTTCCACGGTCGGTCCGTGTTGCGGCACTGTATCTTTGCACGCAAGCTTATATTTGTGCCGGTAGCAGCAGGCCTTCCGGAAGCAGGCCGGGGCCGGGCTCCATTGGAAGAACAGTGACCAGCCTCAGGCCGGTCGGAAGACCTCCGCTGGCCAGGTTTCGCCCGCGGGTCGGGGTTTAGAGACCCCTGATTTAGGAAATGCTGTCTTTTAGCCGCTGTGCATCGGCTTTCAACCTCGTATTTGTCGACTCATTCTCGTAAGTTCATTTTTCTCCTTCAGCCCCATCGCAACAAAATGAATTTATACCAATATACCCAATTTTTATTGACGTTGGTTCAATTGTAACCGTCATTATTAATTTAAAATCAACTTGTTCAGCGGGAGTCGAAGCTATTAATACCGAGTTGCTCAAACATACTGGAGAATATTCTTCAACAATACACCCTGTCATGTATCGGCTGGTAGACGATATCGGGCGTTGCCAGGCGCACGTGCTTACCCGCGCTTTCCAAGAGCACGGGCCTTGGGCACGGTACGGGTGCAAGGGCATTGTGATTCGAGGCGCCATTAAAGAAGCAACTGCCGGAAGCTCGTCGGTGTCGTGCTTGAGCTCCGACGCAGATACGCTTGGGCTTCGCCCGGGATACATCACATTTATTGGCGACGAGGTCGGTCAACATCCAAGAACAATACTGGGATGGCCACCCAAGCAAGCTGGAAGAATTCGACCAGACAGCTTGGACATCCTGGGCCGAGCGGTTCAGCTTCTACTGCGAGGTGAACGAAATAGGAGGTCCTTCAAAGTAAAGGGCCCTACTGCTTACGCTTTGTGGAGCACAGACGTACGCAGTCGTGCGAGCACTAACTGCGCCGAGAACACCAGCAAGCGATACTTTCGACGAACTCATGCCGATGCTGCAGAAACACTTCGACCCGCGGCCGTCAGAGCTCTTCAGCAGAACGAAGTTCCAGCGGAGAGACCAGCAGCCTGGGAGTCCATTTCCAGTTACACGGCAGCCTTAAAGAAGTTAGCCGCTGATTGTAACTTCGGAGTTCTGGTGACACAGGCGGCTGCGACAACTTCCAGTACCGCAGGCATGGGTGTGGCTACAACTGGAACGACAGCCGGCTCCACCAGCGCGGGCGCCACTTCCAGCACCGCAGGCGTGGTTTTGGCTGCAACAGGAACGCCTGCCGGTTCCGCCAGCGTGAATGCAACTGGAATTTTAGCTCCTGTGAGTCAACCAGTTTTCAACCCAACCATGCTACCTCTTGACGTCATGCTCAGGGATCGTTTCGTTTGTGGCATAAGAGATGAGCACCTACAACAGCGTCTATTTGCGCAGACCAACTTAACCTTTCAGAAAGCATACGACATGGCCGTGCGGACAGAAAGTGCTGGACAACGTCAACGAGATTTGAAGACTCAAACATCTGAGGTGTACGCTTTAAAAAAGGAGTATCACTACAAGATTCGCGGGAGCGGAAGGACAAAGAAACGTCAGAACCTCAGACGCGTTACCGATGCCAAGAACACCATTCGGCGTTTTCGTGCCAGTTCCGAAACACACGATGTAACTTCTGCCACAAGAAGGAGCATCTCGAAAAGGCTTGTTTCAAGAAGTCAAGGCCGCAGCACCAGTCGCGGACGACACACAACGTGGAACAGCACGATGAGACACTTGAATCTGATGAAAATCGTTCAGACAGGTCATGAAGCCTGCACGAGGTGAATGCAGTGCGAGCATCTTGCACGCTGCCGAAATTCAGAAATTCATAGTCACCCTGAAGATCTAAAACCGAGAGCTGGAATTTGAGGTTGACTCGGGAGCTGCTTGCTCTATCATCAGCGAAGCCACGTATCGTCACCTCTGGCCCAAGAACGCCCCATCATTGAACCAGGAGGAGCTGATCCTGCATACCTGATCAGGAGAAGATTTACAAGTACTTGGAATGGCGAACGTTCGCGTCAGACATAAATCGAAAGACTACATCTTGCCGGTGGTTGTGACACGTGGAAGAGGTTCCAGTCTTCTAGGAAGAAACTGGTTCAAAGAACTAAAGTACAAGGTCTCTGCAATTCACCATCTGAGCACCAGGAACAGCGTTGCGAACATTTTGAAGGCAGATGATGACGTTTTTGATGAGAAGATCACGGAACACAAGGGTCCGACTGTCAACCTGGAGCTAAAAGAGGACGCTTACTCCCCGTTTTCTCAAATCATGGCCCGTGCCGTTCGCACTGCGTACCGCGGTAAAGGCCGAGTTGAAAAGTCTCGAGAGCCAAGGTATTTTGGAACCGACACAGCACTCAGAGTGGGCTACACCGGTGGTAGTTGTCCGAAAAAAAGACGGGACCATTCGGCTATGTGGAGACTACCGAAGCACGGTAAACAAGGAGCAACTTCCGGAAGCTCCTCGGTGTCGTGCTTGAGCTCCGACGCAGATGCGCTTGGGCTTCGCTCGGGATACATCACACACATTAAAATATTTCAAGAATCTCCTTTACCTTGCATGTTTACCCGAAAACTGGAAGGTGGGAAAAGTGATACCGATATGCATATCTGGAGATCAACACTGTCCTCTTAATTACCATATAATATCGCTAACCAGGTATACCATGCAAAGTTCTAGAGCATGTCATATCTTTATACCTCGTCAATTCCCTTAATCAAATATATTTTTTTTCCACGGCGCAACACAGCTTTTGGAAAACTTTTTCTTGTGAAAATCAGCTACTTTCACTCACGAACTTCGCGTCCTTCCTTATCGCAGTTCCCAAACTGAACTCTGCTGCGCTGTCATCGCGCGACACAGCAGAGGCTGGTTGCACTTTCTCTCCGCTGGGCGCGGTGCCACCGGGGCCGAGATGCGCTCAGATAGCAAACCGAAACTTAAAAACCCTTCCAATTTGTGCGGTTTTTCAGAAAGCCGTAAAATGCTTCGTGTGCCTTCTATCATTCTGCAATTTGTTGATTTAGTTTTTTTTTTTGATGATGCTGAGCAATTTTTTAATTAAAACCATGCCCTTAAACACAACATAAAAAAGTTAATTACCCAAAAATAATTAACAACTTAATTATCCCGGACTTTAATACTTTTCCTAAATCGGCCCCTGGCCCAGGACCAAAACGACACAAGCCTTTTTTCGTTGCGATGAGTAGTTTTCGCAGAAGCGATTTGGCCTGAGTTCTCTGAAACACCCTGTATATATATATAAGGTGGTTCAAGTCACCAGGCTAGATCTAAAATGAACCGTAAAAATCGACGCCTGCACGTAGCAATCTACACTTTTCGTCAGAGGTGTATTTCACAGGACAGTGTTTCCTTGTAAAATTACAAAGCGTAGTTCTCTTTTTGTAAAAAATAAGGCCAAGAAACTTGCCTGGGTCAACGGCGGGTGGCGACGCAGACGACCAAGTCGAGGTGCGGGGTGTGTTTGACGCTCCTATTGATAGATGGCGCTACTTCCTTGTTTGGGTCAAAGCTCTGGTTTCGGTTTGCTTTTAAAGAAATATCGGGAGTGCCCGCGTCGACGGTGGTTTATTGACACGAACATCAAGCATAATCGTTTTTGTAATCTACGTTTGGCTTGAAACTAAATGCAGACAATGGTAGCAAAACTTCAAGTAACAAAAATAAAAGAAAACGCGGTTGCATAACGACAATGCTGGCGGCGCTCTTGCTGCCGGCGGATTTCGTCTGCGTATCGTCTGCTTCCTTTCGTGGGTCGGTTGCATCCTTCGACGCTGCTTCCGAGACCTTTTTGTAGCGGTTGGTGGGAAAACAGCCACAATGCTTCATTTTGGACGCTATTTAGACCGCACTTTTGAGACACGGGAGGCTTCCAAGGCAAACTCCAAATAAACAGCAATTAATGGCTCTGAAAAGAGCCTGTCAGCAGAAGCCCGCGGTTTTCACGGTTGTAAAAGCCGCTGGTCATATGTGAAAATGGATAGATATGTGCTCTTCAGTCCACATGTTCACCTCGAACTTGGAGGCACTTGTGCAGTCTTCGCTCATAATCCCTGAAGGCTGCCTCCCGCATGTTGTCCGTGCTCGCATCGAAGGCGGATAGAATGCGCTCTTTTAGTTCCGTCATCGTGCGCACCCGAACTGCGTAGACCTGGGCTTTCACAAAACTACAAACAAAAAAATCACAAACTCTCAGGTCAGGAGACCGGGGGGGCAAGGGCATTGTCGGTGGCCCTCGACCCATCCAGTTGCCGGGAAAGGTTTTGGCAAGCCAGTCTCTCACTACGGTGGCGTAATGTGGGGGTGCTCCGTCTTGCTGGAAGATGCACACCTTCCTCTGCATGTGCGAAGCTTCCAGCTCCGGCAAGACGTCCTGTTCGAGCATGCGAAGGTGGGCGTCGCCGGTGACCGTGCCCTCAAAAAGGAATGGACCGGCAACGCCTTCCCTCCAAAGTCCACACCATACTACGGCCTTTGGTGGCTGGACAGCCTCTTCAATGATCCAGTGGGGGTTTGTCTCGGACCAGCAGCGGGTGTTCTGCATGTTCACGTGCCCATCCAGATGAAAAATAGCTTCGGCCGTGAAAAGCAAAAATGAAAGGCGGTTCCTGTTTGTGGTGATTCGCCCAAGTTCGTTCACGCAGAACTGCTTTCGCCGTTCATAGTAATCTGGCTGCAGCTCGAACAGGACCTGTGGCTTGAACGGGCACATTTGTTGGCGGATCACCCACCAAACGAAACTTTTACTGATACCAAGTTGTCTTGCGACTTGTCGCACGGACAGGCGTGGATTCAACGCAAATGCCGCAAGCACGGCATGACGTTTGCTCTGCTGTGGCGACCTCTCGTCGAGTACTCGCAGCCTGGTCTGCACAGTGCTCTGAGTGTTGAATTGGTGTACCCAGCGCATGACAGTTCGACGGGTGGGTCGACGCCTACAAAAAGTGGCTCGAAACTGCGATCTCAATAGCCTCATGCTCCTGGTTTCTGTACACCAAAGGACTACCTGTGCCCTCTCTTGGACGGTCCGGTGACGCATTGTGGCTGTTTTCCCACCAACCACGAAAGAAAAGGTCTCGGAAGCAGCGTCTGAGGATGCAACCGACCAGCGAAATAAAGCAGACGACACGCAGACGAAATCCGCCGGCACCAAGAGCGCCGTCAGCGTTGCCGTTATGCAATCGCATTTTATTTTATTTTTGTTACTTTAAGTTTGCTATCATTGTCCGCATTTATTTTCAAGCCAAAGGTGGATCCCAAAAAAGATTATGTTCGTGTCAATAAACTACGGTCGCTGCGGGCACTTTAGATATTTCTTAAAAGCAAACCGAAACCAAAACTCTGACCAAAACAAGGAGGTAGCGCCATTAATCGAAAGGAGCGTTAAACACACCCCGCACCTCGACTTGGTCGTCTGCGTCGCCGCCCGCCGTTGACCCAGGCAAGTATCTCGGCCTTCTTTTTTACAGAAAGAGAGCTACGCTTTGTAATTTTAGAAGAAAAACAGACCTGTGAAATACACCTTTGAAGAAAAGTTTAGATCGCTACGTGCAGGCGTCCATTTTTACGGTTCATTTTAGATCGAGCCTGGTGACTTAAACCACCCTATATATATATATATATATATATATATATATATATATATATATAGTCGCTTGCCCTCCCGTGTTTCAACCTCAATTAGTTAATTTGCCGATTACCATGTCATATACCGTGAAGTGACTATAGCCTTCCTGGCTGTTGACACCACGTATGGGTCAAGTACTGTACAAAACAGCCGAGAAACGTAACAAAAACGTTTTACTTAATCGTAGAAGTCTGAACCTGGGACCGGCGCTGATTCGCTCCCTAGGTCATGGATGCAGGTCGTTCCTTCTCAGCTCAAAACCCTCGTTTTTCTCATGCCCGAGTTCGTCCTTTTTCTTTTCCAACCGATGATCTCTCGGTTTTCCCGGTGTTCATAAACTTCAAATGATCACGTCTGGTGAAAACCTCTGGCGCTCCCGCTGAAAACTCACCGTTACATAGTCCCCATCCAGTGAGAAGGCGAACGATTCTTCAGCCACGTACCATGACTGCTTGGGGAAATTTTGTGGGTAATGTACAACGGCGAGTAGTGGCTTGTGTTGTAAGATCTTCGCTGCCAAACCAAACTGGCCAATAAACGTGTCGTCCCAAACGTGTCCTAGTATGTAGTAGCTGTGGTTTCAAGGAAACGTTGTCTGAACGGTTGTTGGAAGATTTAACAGATGCGTGGTCCTGTCAGGTCGACGTAACTTTTGACGACGTTTCCGGTTGGTTTAAATCCACCACCTTTGGCATAGATCAAGTGGCGCAAGGTATAAATTAGCTGGATTCACCCGATACAAAGTTACAATCTCCTGCCGTCCATAAATGTCCAAAGCCATAGACTTTCGCGTTCTTTGCAGCACCTTGTACGTGTCATCGTAGGATGGTTGCAAAGGCTTTCGCACGGCATCATGTCCTAAGAAGATATGAGGGCCTGTCGCCAAGTCGTCGCTGATGAAAGTAGACGGGCCTTGAGCTTGGCGAGGTGTCGTGACGCCGAGCTGCTTCATGGCCTCTGGCAGTTTGGTGACGTACCTCCCAGGGTCTGGGCAGGCATCGGCTGGTGTCGATATAAAAAAATTCACCTGGCAGCCGAAGCGGGGCTCTGTAGACCACCTCAGCTACGCTGCAACCGATGCCACTTTTAAGTGCCGTACGTATGGCGAGAAGCCCAAGTGGCAGCACCGCCACCCAGTCTTGACACTTGTGTGCTTAGGGGGCCGCCTTCAGGTGAAGGTAGAAACGCTCAACCATGCAGTTCCTGGCGGGGTGATACGCGGTCGTTCGGAACCTTCTTGACCCCAGCAGTATCATGAGGCTGGAGAAGAAATTAGATTTTAACTGCCCGCCCCTGTCAGTTTTGATTGTGGAAGGCATGCGGATTTTGAAATCCAGTGCTCAACGACCGCGCGTGCCACTGTGTCCGCTCCGCAGTAATGTCGGCCAGCGAAATTGCTTCTTCCCAGGATGTGTAACGATCGACACACGTTAATAGATAGATTTGTCTCAGGGATTGTGGCAGCTGTTTAACGATATCTAGGTGTATGTTGTCGAATTAACGTGCGCCAGGCAAATCAAAATAACCAAATGGTGTTACCGCGTGTCGATGAACAATAGAGCGTTGACACTGTAAGCAGGTGCGTGCCTACTTGCGTATGTCCTTTTTGATATTAGGCCACAGAAAACGGGATGTTAAAGGTGTTGTGTGGCCTTAATGCCGGGATGCGACAATCTGTGAAAGGAGTCAAACACCTGGCGACGAAACTCCACGGGCACGAATGGGCGCGGAGATTCCGACGAAATGTCGCACATGAGGTTCATAAGATACATGGGAAGGGGAGCCTCTCGGAAGACGAGCCTACAGGGTGATGCTTGGAGTTCCCGCAGTTGTGCGTCACATCTGCCAGTCTTTCAAAGTCGATGGCTGCCAGAGAATCAGCGGTACAAACTCCTATCCTTCAGTGAGTGTCCGCGACGACGTTGTCGGCGCCCTGGAAATGACGGGCATTTGCGGTATATTCGTAAATTCAAGACATTTACCGAAGCTCCCTCTGAGAGTGACTGTCACCGTCAGGTCTCAGAGTTTAAAGCTGTGAACAAGGAGTTTGTGGTCAGTCAATACAGAAGATGCTGTTCGGCCGAAAGTGCTGTACCGCTGTTCGGTGGGCGTAAGCTTGCGGGAGAAAAATGCAAAACGTTGCCACTCTCCGTTTACGTTCTCTTGTAGCACTGCGCCGACAGCGATATCCGACGCGTCGGTTACCACGAAAATTGGGGCGGCCGGGCGGCTTACCTTCGGGCGCCCAAGCATGGTGCTGTTGGTGAGCAGCTGTCGGGCGAGTCAAATGCAGATGTAGTGCACTCGTCCCACGTTAGCTCAGCTGTGGAACTACTCACGCTCAAGAGCATCCGAAGCACTGGCTGAAGCATCTCGGCGCAACCTGGGAGAAACCAACGATAAAAGTTTATAATACTGAGAAACTCCCAGAGTTGCTTCTTTGTTGTGGGCTTCGGGAATTCTTTAATGGCTTGCACCTTGATGTTGAGAGGGCGGCTACACAATGAGTTGACAGTGTGTCACAGGAAGTCGGTCTCCGACCCGCCAAACACGCACTTGGCCACACTGACAATAATTCCATACTCGGCGAGATGAGTAAGCACAGCTCGGAGGTGTCCGATGTGTTCGTCTGTAGATGAGCTTGCCAGGAGTATGTCGTCAATGTAGAGAAAACAGTATGGCGGGCCCCTAACACCTGGTTCATGCAACGTTGAAATGTTTGCGCAGCGTTTTTCTCCACGGCATACGCCTGAACTCGAAGAAACCGAAGGGCGTTGTTATTGCCATCTTCAGAAAGTCCGAGGGCTCCACTGGAATTTGATGTTAGGCGCATACCAGGTCGATTTTGGAGAAAACAACAGCGGCGTCAACCGATGCCGCAAAATTGTGAATATTTGGTATCGGGTACTAGTCTTCACTTGTGATCCAAATGAGGGCTCTGTGATCTACACACGGGCGCCAGTCCCCGGGTGTGGACTTCGAGACCATGTGAAGGGGTGACGACGACCAGTAGCTCTCGGACTGTTGAACAATGCCCAGCTCAAGCAAATGCTAAACCTCCTGTCGAGCGATGCGTAGCTTGTCTGGTGGCAGTCGGCGTGGACGCGCGTGAGCCGAGGCGCCTGGCCTCTCGATGTGGCGCGTCACGGTGTGTTTGATGGGGCGCTCGTCGGGTCCACCCAAGCAGCACAGATTTGGCCAATCATTGGCCAATGCCACCAGGCATCGGCCAAGCATTGGCCAATGAATGGCCACTCTCTGGCAATTGACCAAAAAATCATCGCCAGTCGTTGGCCAAGGCTCGGTAAAAATCAGTGCTGCTTGAGTGCAATACGCGTCAGCACCGTGAACTCGACGAGTAGTTTGGCCTACTTTGACTCATCCGGCGGAAACGTGAACGTGTTGCTGATGAACTGCAGGGACGATGCGATGCCTTGTATTGACATACCAAGTATTGGCATACTTGTCACTGCGTCTCTAAGACGTCTTCCCTTGACGCCCACCAACAACCCGAAATGCGTCAGGAAATCGGCTCCGAATATGGCGTGTAGGATAGGCGCACAAACACCCAGCGGAAGGTTTGCCGCACTCCGAGGACAAGATTCCGTGAACGCTCAACCTACGTTGAATTGGCCGTGTCTTTGACGGCCCAGAGCGGCGACGTGCTGGGATGCCGGCGATCTTCAGCGGTTGCTGGAACCACACTAAGCTCTGCGCAGTCTTGTACGCGTTACTAAAAAAAAGTAATCGATTACAATTACTAGTACTTTTGGCTAAAAAGTATTCGATTAGATTACTTGATTACTTGACAGCAAAAGTAATTGGACATTACTTAAAGAAGTAATCGTTACTTTTCCGATTTCTTTATTGTGTGAAGACACATCTCTAGCGCTCATAACAATGAACTACTTCCAACCTATATTTCACATTTGCACAAGTAATGAAGAAGAAAAACTGGTTCCCTCTTCGTGGTCGTTGCACCTTCACAATGCGGACACAAGCATAGAATTCGTCTGAAGAAGTTTAATGATTTGGGCGTTCGCTAGTGTGTGTGTGTGTGGGGGGGGGGGGGGGGGAGGGGGTTCTAGATCTTGTTAAGCTTGAGCAAGGGTTGTCGCTCAAAGTTTGCGTCGCTCATTTTATTATTCACATGTGGATGAGCTCGCATGTTATACAAAAGAGCAGCAGCTCCAAGATTTGAAACGGATCATATGTAGTATCCATTAGCAGAAGAGATCGCACCGACCACTTCTCAACTCGAAACATTGCTTGTCACAAAGACCACGTAAGGGAAAAAGGGAAATATTTCAACTGGCTTTGTTATATTTTGCATCCGCTTTAGGCATTTTTCGGTTCTGGTTCTCCCACGGGCTGCAAGTAGGTGCTCTAAGCAGGATATTTTTTTTTTTTTTTATTTCGGTGTGTGTGTGCGTGAGGGGGCTAGTTTGAACGAAGGACTTACAAAGCTACATTCTGCCCTCTCAAACTTCGCCCTGAATGACCTTTGTCACGCACTGTGGCTTCCCTGGGGCTACCCACTCCCAGTCTCAGCTCGAAAAAAAAAACGGACATTCCACAGAAACTGTACATAGAAAGGGATTGACCTCGTTTCTTACAGCTCCGCAAAAATCTTTCTTTTTTCCGTTCGAAAAAAAAAAGGAAATTTTATTTTTGTCTTTTCAGAAAAAACAGGCGTGTGCCAGAGGGGGGGAGGGGGGGGGGGGTCCCGTGGAAAATTGTAACGGTTAGAAGTAATTTTATTACTTCAAAAAGTAATAAGATTACTCTTGTAATTACTGCCTAATAAAAGTAATCAATTGATTACAACTGCCCGGAGTACACGTGCCCCCTCCGGGATACTTTGGGCTCGAACTGTTGATACGAGCGGTGATGTTGCCAAGATCTCCCTCCTCGAGCTCGGCAATCCTGACAAGGTCGCTCACTCCTGCCGATGTGATTACCATTCGCACGTTTTTTGGCAACAGCTGCAGAAATAACTCCCGGGCAAGCGAGGCCTAGATGGTGGTCGCCTTCCCCCGAGGAGCTGTTTCATTCAGCTCAGCAGTTGCGTAGGCATCCGGTTACCGAGTTCCTTGGTGGTCAACACTTGCTGGAGGCATTTCAGTGTCGAGGCACCTGTCCAACGGATAAGCTGAGCCCTTAGTGTGTTTAGGCAACCTGCAAAACTGTTTCGTTTGGCGCCACCTAGCGACGGAAGCAAGAAATATTGGGTACCCCTGAGAATGGCGGCTGCATTGTTCAAACGTGAGCTTTCACTCTGGTGGCGTCGCTTAGCCTAGTGTCTGAAGAAAGAAATACTGGGTATCCGAGGCAGCCGTGATTGCGTAACATGCCAGTACAGCGGAAGCTACGGCCCTGGCGGGCCAATGGGAACGTGAATGCGTATCACCGGCTCGCGCCTCTACTCCGAAGACCTATCAGGCTTTTCGCTGCGTCATGCTCCAATATGTGTGCGTTGCACTCGTGTACGTCGCGCATTTCGAAGCCTTCGGTACGCAATGTGGGGCTTATCGTTCACCCTTTGCCAAGTTACAACGAGGCAGGATATAACCGTGGGCTCTCACTCTACAGGCGCCGCCTGGCTGTTGCCGGCTGGCTATAGGCGTTCTCCGCTGGTTGTTGGAGAAGTAGGTCCCGCACCTCTGTGGCGAGGTCAGGCGACAGGCTAGACACCACATAATGGAACCTAGTAATGCCTAATGTAATACGCTGAGTCGTAAACTCGGACTCGACCTGCACGAACCACAGCTGCGGGTCCGCCGGCAAGAAGGGTGGTAGCTTGAGCGTGACTGCCGAGATGCCGCTGATGGATGATGAACCGTCAGTGTGCGACATGATGGGACTTACGACTGTTGCGTTGTTCTTTAAGACCGGGTCACCACTATAGCGATCCTGATTGTTCCCACCGCGTACGGGTCAAGTAAAAAAGGGGGATCGGTAGCCGAGTGGGCTAGCGCACACCAGCTCGGAGCACGAGGAGGGAAAGCACGCGCTGCAGAACCCAGGGATCCTGGGTTCAATCCCCACCCCTGCCCGTTTCGATCTGGATGAGCGTCATACCGGCGTGCGGTCGTGTATAACTACTGCGTGGGGCACGTTAAAGAACCCAGGGTGGCAGTTGTACTGCACTGGTTAAATTGCTCATCTTCAGCGAGTGTCTCGTCGCAACTTTGAAATGGCTGACCAACTACGCGCTGTATAAATATCCTCACAACCCCAATTATTAGTGTACAAAACTGCCGAGGAACGTAACTCAACCATTGTACTTAATACCAAGAGCCTGAACCTTGGACCGGCGCTGATTACTTCCCTAGCTCGTGGATGCGGTCGTTCCTTCTATGGCCGGGCCCCTCGTTTTTTTCGTGCCCGAGTTCCTTCTTTTTTTCCAACCGATGGCCTCTTGGTTTTCCCGGTGTTCACAAACCTCAGATGAACACGTCGGGTAAAAACCTCTGGTCGTCCCGCCGGGAACGCACCGCTACGTGCCTATTAATTCCATTGTACCTGCTGAGCTCCAATCCGATATAAACCAAAAACGTTTTGGTTGGGTGCTGACTTGTGAAAATCCTTTACAAGTAACGAATTACTTGTAATTCGTTAATTCTTAACATCATTTTGGAGTTGCCACGTTACTTGTTTTCGGCAGTAATTAGTAATGCAATTTCGTCACAAATATTGGTAACGAATTATTTCATTACTCGTTACTCGTAAAAAAACTAGGAACATATCACATAAACTGGAGCATGAGCGGGCAATTCAGTAGCAAAGATATAGCAAGTCCCATGAAATAGAAAACATCGAGGAGAGAAAAATAACCGAAAAGAAAACATGTTTTTGAATGTTCAATTACTAGAACCATTTAAAAAAAACGTGCAAGGCGTATACAAATATGCGAAAAACAAAGATAAAGAAGACAACGCCGAGTGGGCTTGGTGTTCTAAATCTCCTAGCGGAGGTAGACGCTGCTAGTGACTATGCGCACCACTGGCTTTGTCTGCAGAATTTCAGGGATCATTTCCGTTCGCCGTAATCTAGCGGTATGACGGGTGTGGTTGCAGCTTTAGCTGCCTTGCTAGCTAGCAGGTGAGCAGAGTGCACCTACATTATTTATCTTAAGTACAATATTTTATTTTTGCAAGGAATATCATAATTCGGGTTTATGAGATATGGACAAAAGTGCTGCAGAACACTTTTTTAAAACATTCGAGTTTTTTTCTATTGTTTTCGTATTAAGTGTACGGGAAAAGTAACGAGAAAGTAATTTGTAATGTAACGAGTAAAGTAATCTGTTACTTTACAGCAAAATTATTCTGTAATGGTAATCCATTACATTTGAGGCTCAGTAATTTGTAATTGTAAACCATTACATTTTTCAAATACCGGGCACAAGTCTGGTTGGGTGCAGTTGGTTCATGTCATTTAAAAGGTTAAAGGCAACATTAACCCAGTTTGGCTGAGTGACTGTTCTTTCAATAAATTCAGTTGTAAGTGGCACCTCTCCTTGAGCGCGTTTCTTGTTTCGTCCGTGTTTCGTTTCGCGAATTTAACCTTTTAAATTATATTCACCGCGCACTTGAATGGCGTGACTTATGGAGCATGGAACTTAAAACTAACACATGTAAGGCAATGAGGGTTTCTCGTCGTCAAAATGACTTCCCATCTTACTACCTATTCCACGCTGTTTACAGCAGGTACCATCATACAAGTACCTGGGTGTTCATATTTCATCTAACTTGTCTTTGGAAATTCAAATTTAATACCTAACATATAATGTCAATCGTATGTTAGAATTTATAAAACGAGACTTTCCGTCCATTCCCTTGCCTCTAAAACTACTTCTCTACAAGACTCTCATTCGCTTTGAACTGGAATATAACTCCTCGATTTGGAACCCCGGTACTGACAAATTACCACATGCAGTTTAAGCAATTTAAAATAGGTATGTTTGCTTCATACAACTTCATACAGCTTCACAACTATGAAATAAAGTTTGAACCTGCCTAACCTCGCATCATGCAGAGAGCTTTCTGGTTTGTGTCGTTTTTTACAAAAAAACTATCATAGCCAAGTAAATAAAAACGAAGATACCTCTGTTCGTTTGTTGCCAAATGGAAAGTTTGTAGACAACGACTTGGTAAAAGCAGAATATTTTAATTCATATTTTAAGTCCGTTTTTTCGCTCTCTGCACCTACCTATGTCCGTCCCTTGTCTGACCGGACCACAGGAGTGGTTACGGCCGAATTGAATATCGTAGTAGATGAGATTAACGCCTTATTACGAGACATTGACACGTCAAAAGCGTACGGACCAGACAAAATTTCACCCGTAATTTTTCACAATTGTAGAGAAGAAATGGCGGAATACCTTCAAGTAATTTTTACAAAATCATTAAACATTGGTTTTGTTCCGACTGACTGGAAACGAGCATATGTTACTCCAATTTGTAAGTCTGGGTCAAAAACTCTAGTTGAAAATTACCGCCCGGCTTCACTTACATGCATTGCTTCCAAGATATTTGAACACATTTTATATAGTTCAACATATAGTTACCTAGAAGCTAGTCATTTCTTTTCCCCCAGCCAGCACGGCTTTCGTCGAGGTTATTCATGTGTTACACAGCTTGCAGAATTTACCCATTTCGTTTCAAGCATCATAGTCAAGAGACAGAGTGTTGATTGTGTATTCTTGGTCTTTCGCAAAGCTTTTGACACCATGCCACATCATCTATTGTTAAACAAATCTGTATCTCTGGACATCAACATGAAAATCGTCAACTGGGTTGCTGACCCTTACGAAAATGGCATATCTGGACTTATATAAAAAAAAAAATAGATATGGTTATATAAAAAAATTGGGCAGATCTGGCCAAATCAAGTAAATCAGTTTATATAAGCCTTATCAAGCCAGATCTGCCCAATTTTTTATATATCCATATCAGGGAAGATATGTCCCAATCAGGTAAGGCAACCCTGATATTCAGGGTGTTTTTTTTTATTCTTGTAGATTTGTTTTAAAAAAAAGCCATGAAAGCTACACTCATGCGGTTTGTGCGAGTGAGTGCCCAGCGGGACATTATGTGGGTGGCTAATCTTTGCAATAAGTCGGCTAATGACTTCAAATTCACTACTTAATTTTGAAATTAGTGAAAATAGACATATGGTTCCAATTAGAAACTTGCTGAACGTCGTCCAAAATCCCTAAATCAGTCATTTTCCAAAAGACTTTCAGCGCGTGAGAAAGTTACCACTCGTGGAGCAGGTAAGGCTAGCGGTTTCGGTCAGGCGCCCGCGCAATTTTTCCGTCTCTTATCTAGCCACAGCGGTCCACGAGTGGTAACTTCAGCGCACAACTGCGCTTCGCACGCGCTCAAAGTCTCTAAAAATTACTGATTTATGGGTTTTGGACGACGCTCAGCAAGTTTCTAATTGAAACCATATGTCTATTTCCACTAATTAAAAGTAAATTAGTGAATATTAATTAATATGTCAACTTATCGCAAAGATTAGCAAACTATACAATGTCCCCCTGGGCGTATAACTCACTCGCACAAACCGCATAAGTGTAGTTCTCACGGCTTCTTTTAAAACAAATCTGCAATAAAAAAATAAAAAAAACACCCGGTATTCAGGCATTGCACGTACGTCACATCATGACGTCGAACACCGGTATCCACCATGCTGGTGGTTGACTCTTCGACCCTGCACAGCGAGAGCAATGGTAAATTGTGCCGCGCTCGGCTGTAGCAATGACCCGGTATCCCGACGATCGTCCGAAAGTTTCGTCGGCATGAACCGCGAGACAGAATGTCCGTCAAGTTAGAGAAAGTACGAGCGGCAGGAGAGGGATACGTCCGCGGATTACCGAGTTTGCGGCACGCATCTCATAGCGGCGAGCAACTGCACATTTCTACCGTTGTTTACGTTCGCGCACGCCTTTGCATCGGCTTTTGCCCATTAGTGGTGTAGATGCCCTTTGCCTTTCGTTACATAACGCCGTTTCCCCGCTTCGAGCGATTGTCGCGCCGCGAGCCCGGCGAGACTGCGATCGAGCGGCGGCGGCCCCGTGTGCAAGCTAGCCGAGACGCCGCAGTCAGGGGATCGGTTTGTGCCGTCTGCAAGACGGTAACCTTTGCAAGGAGCGAAAGTATGTAGGCAAGCCGGTTAGGAAACATCATAATATGAACCCTGAGTCAATGAGAGTTGTACGTTATTTGATTTATCCTTATCTCAGGGTTTAGAGCATGACGGTAACCTAGAGTTGTTTACCAGTATTTCGCAAAATCGTAACAATCTTTCTACAAGCGACTCGTAAAGCCGCTCCTCAAATTTTAGAACGCGCAATTAAGATTTTTTGTTGTTGTTCTTTTTGGCGACACGTCAAAACTTTGTCGGCGGGATATCGTAACTTTCTGCTCGTAGCGCAATCGCACCAATGCCGAAACATTCTGCACAATTATTCTCCCGGCTGCCAGGAGATAGACACGGCCTAATTCTAGAGGTAATCTGGAAGAGTACCTTTAGGAAAACGATATATTGTCACGAAGTAGGTTGCAGCGCACTTACGTTGACGAGACGAGACTTGAAAGGTAATCCGAGATAGATGTCGACACGGCCACGGCGGAATCACCACTCAAACACAAAAACGAGAAGGAAGGTGTCCGTGACGATTCTACACGATGTAGCACAAGCTGTCATTTCTAGAACCGACATAAAACGCATCACAAAACTTCTTGGGCTTCTTTGAAGAAATCGCTTGCAGAAGCAGAAATCCGCAGCAGCCACGAGGGGAAAAACACCAAACTAGAATTTTAGATCCCGGCCAACTCATTCTTTTTTTTTCTTTTTTTTTCCGAGATTGCCAACGGCTAATGTGTCATACTCGTCACCAGGCTTTCAGCTTAGGGAGAGAGAGAGAAAAGGAGAGAAAGAAAGGCGAAAACGGAAGTCCACAAACAAAGCCTTATCTTATGGGGCATCAACGCGCGGGTTGTCACTTGTACCCAAGGTTGATAGTGCAGTGAATGCTATGTGTGGCCTTGGGCTCGAGGCAGGTGCCGTGTTCTGCTTCATCACCAGCTTCTAGACTGTAGTCACGTGACCCTAACCGGAGACACGATTGGCCTGAAACATGCATAGCGTCTACCCTGCTGTCAATACCGAGTGAACATACAGCTCTATGAAGACCAACTTTTGAACTTCCAAAGAAGCTGTCTATCTCGAAAGTGACCCAAAACGATGCGAGTTTGAAGATACAATGTTTTACGCCGTATAACCCACATCATAATATAAAATGAAGAAATAAGCGCGACCATTTTTTTGCGCACGATGTCGACAAATAAAGAAATAAATAAATATGTATATAATATTTTTACCAATAAATTTAAAATTATGTGTACACTGTTAGATTCGCGTTTTTAAATTTCAAATTTTTTTACGAAAGAGTTGCAGACGCTCGCAAGCGGATGGTTACATTGCTGCGCAAACGGTTTTTGAAAGATGCTGCGTAGGGCGCGCGCAACGGCTTCGCAGGCGTTCGAAGGAAAAAGGATTCGGGGCAACGAAGTAGCGTCTTGCATCTTCAGTAAGCTAACGGTTCATGTTTCCCCACTCAATTTAGCGGGGAAACACGAACAAAATTAGTTTCACTGCTAGATTTAGGGGGAAAATGTTCGTCAAGTGACATAGTACCAATTCAATTTCTCGCTAAATTTAGCGGGGCGGTTACTCGATGGCGACGCCGTAACAAGCTTGACTCGGATACGGGCGCATAAGAGCTGCGATCTGAAATCCATTATTTGATTAACTCGCTTTCCGATCTTATAAGCACTTCGTCATAATGTCACACGTCAAACATACAACCAAATTTCATTTGTCTTTCAATCTTCAAAATGCGCAATTGGTTAATTGGTCCAAATACCTGGAATAACTTCACTTTAACCATTTCAACAATAATTTACCAACTATATGAGACTCATGCAATATAGATCAATAAACTAGTGTCTTGGCGAGTACATATTACTTATTGCTTGCACGACCGAAACGGGCCCATATATCATTATCAGGGGCAATATTTGCACGCGTATCCGGCGAGATATACGCACTTATATGGCCGCATCTAGCAGTATTTGCCCACTTATATGGCGATATCTGGGCGTATCTGCTCCCTTATATAGCGGTATATTTCCCGATTTGACTACTTATATTATCATATCTGGGCGTATTTAAAATATATCAGGGACATATCTGACATTTTCGTACGGGGACTACCTTCCCGATCGCGAGCAAACTGTGGTACTTAATGGTATAATATCTTCACCACTGATTGTGACCTCCGGAGTACCACAGGGAAGTGTGTTAGGGCCCTTGCTATTTCTTATATTCATTAACAGTATTTGTGAGAACCTACAGTCTCATATTAAGTTACTCGCGGCCGACTGCATAGTATATAGAATTATTGAAAATGGCGTGGACACCAGTGTGCTTCAAAACGATTTAAATGTGATTGAAGGCTGGTGTGACCGTTTGGAAATGAGCTTAAATATCTCCAAGTAGTAAACACGTGTTTTTCTCGCAGTACATCTTCCCCGACCGAATACAGACTGACAAATGTGATACTTGACCATGTAGAAAGTTATACGTACCTGAGAGTTCATTTGTCGTCCAGTTTGAAGTAGAATGATCACGTGGATAACACTGTTGCTAAAGCTAATAAAATGTTGTATTTTATTCGAAGAAAAATACGACTCGCAGTGTAAAACAAACATTATATTTTCCTTTCATTCGACCAATTTTAGAATATTCTTGTGTCATCTGGGACCCACGACAAAGTTACCTTAAACAACAGTTGGAACGGGTTCAAAACCAGGCATTACGGTTCGTTACAGGTGATTACAGCCCTTATACAAGTTGTACGAAAATAAAAAAACAGTTTAGGTTGGGATTCACTCAAAGAGCGAAGAAAGTGCTTGAGATTGAAATTATTTCACAGCATATATTACGGACGGACTGCTATTGAAAGAAGTCTACATTTTTGAACCGCACTATGCATCTGCAAGACGGGATCATTCTAAAAAAGCCGAGGAATTTCGTTACAATACTGACTGTTTTTTATTTTCATTTTTGGTTCAAACCATTAGAGAGTGGAATACACTTAGGGAAGAAATTTTATCTATTACTGATAATGATCTCTTTTATGATAAACTGCAAATCTGGATCCGCGATTAATAATGTATGTTTTATTGTTGTTCCGTTTATCTATTGTATGAATATGTATTGTTCTTGCATAATGTTTCCTGTACCCCCCTGCATAATGCCTAACGGCGCTGCAGGTATTCATGTAAATAAATAAATAAATAACCCTCCTTCGCGTGAAAGCGACTAATACCTCTCTTCAAAATATCAACGAGTCTCGATCAAAAACACAAAATAGGCATTCCATCGTGTAGAACTAAAGATTTTCAGAATTCATTCATACCCAAAACCACGCTTCCTTAAAACCACCTTGCAGCGTCGGTGGCGTCACTTTTAATATAGCACAAAATTATCGCAATGAAGGAGCACGGGAAGAAGGGTTTTTTTTTTTCCTGTGTTCGTCGATTTCCCTAATTTTGTGTACTATGTTTAACCAACTAGACCATGAAATTATTGTTTCGCTTTTAAATCTGTCTTAACGATGTCAATATTGTAGTAACCTATTAACGTAAAATATTGCATTTTAAAATTTTTGTTTGTTCACCCCTCTCCCCACTCCCCTCTGCAGTGCCCCCATGACCGGCTGGGCGATTAGAGATAAATAAATAAATAAATAAATTTGCGCTCCAGACTTGAATTTGTATCTGTGGCGTGGAACTCCGTCCCTATTTCAGCCAGTAAAAGTATTGAACGCCTAAAAAAACGATTTGTGCGACTAACCTACGACAGATGTTTTGGTCGAAATTTCTATTGTGAAATTAATTTGATTTCAGAAACAATAAAATTATGCAGTTTTTAAAGGCCTATTTATATATAAAATATTTGCATAGCTTAATTGGTTGTTGAATAGATAGCCGCACTCTTCTTGCTACCGCATTCCTGTCACTACAAATACTAGAAATGCTACAGTTTTTTATTCAAATATTCAGCATACCTTTTCAGCGATTTCGCAAATAGAGCATGTTCTAACACCAAGTTTACCAATTTTGATATTTTGGAACAAATCTGTCGTTTTCAAAAGCAATTTAAACATTTATGTGAATCTAAGTATGAATACGAATCTACGCATGTTGTGAATGTAGGCAGGCGTATAAATTTTATAATGTGTATTTTTGCAATTGTGCACGTTGTTGTGTGGTGCTTTACCGAAAAGAAAAAGTAAACATTGACGACTGAAATGACGAACATCGTAATAGACAATTAAAAATGTGTTCCCCCTGCCAAGAAATGATCCCTTTTCATAAAACTTTCCTGGCAAAAACACAACAGAAAAAACACCTTCCATGAAAAATAAGAAAGTTAGGCCTTGTGTCGCTTCGGGAAAGATTAAATATATTCTTAAAAGTATAGTCCAGGAATGTGTAAAATCATTCCTCGGACACGCTCTTTGTAAAGGCTTAGAATCTCGTGCAATGAGGTAGACATTTTACAAGTCCGATAACAAACAGAAGATAGTGAGAGCGTGAAAAAAAAAAACAGACGAGGACATGAAATGATAAAAAATGGAAGCAAACCGACAGCGACTTCGTCTTCGTTACAGTGAACAACGCAACAAGCACACATAACAAGACACTTCAAAAAACAACAAAACAAGTCTACAACCTTGTAACAAAGGTTGCCGATCAGTGTTTGGTTATTGTGTTTGCTTCAGTATTTTGATATGTTTGAGAAGCTGAAAAGGTATTGTTTTTTTTTGTGTCAGACGGCGCCGATGGCGACAACAACTGGCTGCACAGCGGCTGGCTCAGATTGGCTTCATAGGTCATATGAGTAAACTGCCTCTCAGCTAGCTGTAGAAACCAAAAAAAAAAAAGGAAAGCGCAGTCGCGATTTTTTTGGATTGGCGTGAAGGCGAGCACTGAGGTTTCAATTCATTTGGACGAGCCAGGGTGTCTTTGGGTGGCCAACTGAGAAAGAACTGCAAACAGCACGTCTTGTATTTCAAGGTAAAACTTGGTGTATACATATATATATACAAGGTGTTTTTCTTTAAGATATACGAATTTGTTTTAAAAAAAAAAACATCTGTGGAAAGCTACACTTGTGCTGTTCATGCCAATGAGTTATACGGCCAGGGGGACATTTTGTGGGTGGCTAATCTTTGGAATAAGTCGGCTGAGTAATTGAAACTTGTTAATTAACTTTTTAATTAGTAAAGATAGACCTATGGTTCCAATTATAAGCTTACTGAGCGTCATCCAAAACCACTAAATCAACTATTTTAGAACGACTTGAAGCTCGTGGGAAACTCGGGGTGCACCGAAGTTATTACTGTGAAGCAGGCGCAACGCTAGGAGTGGCAGAGCACGGATGATTAGATTATTATTGATGACGCTCAGTAACGTTTCGATGACGCTCAGTGAGTTTCTAATTAGAATCATCTATTTTCAGTACCTAAAAAGCCAATTAACACATTTGATTTAATTAGCCGACTTATCGCAAAGATTAGCCAACCCATATAATGTCCCGCTGGCCGTATAACTCACCAGCACAAACCGCATAAGTGTAGCTGTCATGCCTTTTTTTAAACAAATCTGTAAAGCTTAAGAAAAACACTGTGTGTGTATATGAATAAATATGAAATGACATCTTCAAGTTATGGAGAGACGAAGGCGTTCGCATACACGCAAAAAAGGCCACCGAGGTTCAAACAAACTTGGATAGTTTAAACGGACGTATCGGTGGGGGACTCTCCTAAGGAGAGGCCGCATCCGAAACGCCCGATTAGAATATATATATATATATATATATATATATGCGGCTTCATTTGGATCAAGGCAACGAGTGGCAGTCGTATTTTGTTTTTTTGCTTCAAATTTTTATATTTTTTGCAGCATGTTCCAAGAAGAACAATCCTTTTTATTTTAATGTCCTGACATGTTTAGTTTCTGTTGGAAAAAAATCTCAAAGTGGAAAGAAACGAGGAGGTTTTGACGATTGTCGTGTGTGGCGGTCGCTCCAATTTTTATAAAAATTTCCAAACATGCCTTCGCGAACAACTGTAACCTAAATTGTAGATTTGTTTTTTAGTCGACTATGTTTAGTATCGCTATTAAAATAATACCACGTGTAACACCTTTCATTGCCTTCCAAATTAAGCAGAATTTGTGTTTTTATCATGTACGAGAACTGAGAAATAAATTATGAATCAGAGAAGGTTTTCAGTTTTCGTTCAATTTCAGCACGCTGTATAAAAAAAAACATTTTGTTTTATTTTATTTTCGTGTTCTCGCCTTGCGTTCTCTTTGCACCCTTCTTTTACCTATAATACATTCCGTTAGAAGTATTTACACTGGTTTTGAGTTTTAAGCCATTAAATATGCTAAAAAAGTGCAAGTGCTGGTGGTGGGTTTTGACGATTGTCGTGTGTGGCGTTTTTGAACCACTCTCAATTTCAAAGTATTCAAAAGAGAGCTTCTATATTTTTTTTATTGTTATATATATGCAATTCGGTAACACGTCATTTTAACTACTATTTATTATTCATCAATCCAATCTTTGTAAAAATCCCCAAACAGGCCTCCGCGAACAACTGTGACCCAAACTGCGGATTTGTTTCTGAGTCGACTATGTTTAGCATCGCTTTTAAAATATTACCACGTGTAGAGCCGTTCATTGCCTTTCACATTATGAAAAGTTTGTGCTTCAATCACGTACGAGTGCTGAGAAATAAATTAGGAAACAAAGAAGGTTTTCACTTTTTGTTCTATTTCGGAACGCTCTAAAAAAACAATTTTTATTATTTTTTTTATTTTTTTCGCGTCGCGTTTTTTTTTTTTTACACTTTTCTTTTAGGAGGTATATGCAGTAGTTTTGAGTTTTGAGCCTCTAAATATGCTAAAAAAGAGCAAATACCGATGGTGGGTTTATGGGTTATAGCGGTATATTTTATTATTCATTATATTAATCTAAGGGACGTTTATTTAATAAATAAGCATATAAAAGACATTGATGTCGTTAGGCGTATAATAACAAGTTTGCAATTCCAAACGTCTTAACACTATAAAATCGCAACTACCCAAACAATTGGTGGAAATTCAGACAATTTCCACCGGTGCCATGATTGGAGGGGCCTCAAGCACAAACCCTATGCGCTACATAATATATACTACATTAGAAATATCAAACTATAATATTGTAAAACTTTAAGTTTTTAAGTTTCGAAATTTTATATTTTTAATGCGAAATTCATGTTGAAAACAGAACACAATCAATTTTTAGCACGTTTAGAGGCTTAAAACACAAAACCAGTGCATATACCTCTAACGGAATGTATTCTGGGTAAAAGAAGGGTGTAAAAAGAACGCGTAGCGAGAAAAAGAAGAAAAAAAGAATTTTTTTTTATACAGCGTGCTGAAATTTAACGAAAAGTGAAAACCTACGCTGTTTCATCATTTATTTCTCAGTACTCGTACGTGATAAAGGCACAAATTCTGCTAAACTTGGAGGGCAATAAAAGGTTATACACTTGATATTATTTTAAAAGCGATGCTAAACATAGTCGACTCAGAAAACATCCGCAGTTTAGGTCACAGTTGTTCGCGGAGGCATGTTTGGGGATTTTTTCAAAAATTCGATCGACGAATAATAAATATTCGTTAAAATGTCGTTTTACCGAATTGCATATATACAACAATAAAAAAATACAGAGGCTCTCTTTTGAATACTTTGAAATTGAGAGTGGTTCAAAAACGCCACACACGACAATCGTCAAAATCCACCATCGGCACTTGCACTTTTTTAGCATATTTAGAGGCTTAAAACTCAAAACCAGTGCAAATATCTCTAACTGAATGTATTCTGGGTAAAAGAAGGGTGCCAAAAAGAACGCGACGCGAGAAAAAGAAAAAAATTTAAAATAATTTTTGTTTTTACAGCGTGCTGAAATTGAACAAAAAGTGAACACCCTCTCTGTTTCATAATTTATTTCTCAATGCTCCTACAAGATAAAAACACAAACTTTGCTTAATTTTCAAGGCAATGAAAGGTTCTACACGTGATAATATTTTAAACGCGATACCAAACATAGTCGACTCAAAAACAAATTCGCAATTTAGGTCACAGTTGTTAGCGGAGGCATGTTTGGGGATTTTTACAAAAATTAGAGCCACGAATAATAAATAGCAGTTATAATTTCGTCTCACATACTTTTATATATATCACACTGAAAAAATATAGACGCTCTCTTTTGAATAATTTGAGAAAGAAAGTGATTCAAAAACGCCACACACGACAATCGTCAAAACCTCGTCGTTCTTTCCCGCTTCTTTGAGATTTTTGTTTCTCAGAAACTAAGCATGCAGGACATATAAATAAAAAGGATTGTTCTTCTTGGAACATGCTGCACAAAATAAAAAGATTTGAAGCAAAATAAAAAAATACGACTGCGACTCGTTGCCTGAATCCAAATGAAACCGCGCATATATATATATATATATATACGGCAGAACAACGTACTTGAGACGGCTGCTTGGAGTTTAACAACATATTATTCGTTCTGTTCGTCGATGTTTCGGCCTGAGACAGACCTTTTTCAAGACTGGTTACAAGAGACGAAATATTGACACACCTTGGCTACATCACGTGGCCCATGACGTCAAGGGATTATGCTAATTCAAAACACCTGGCTTCTTTAAGAGCCCCACGATAGGCTCGACACAGTTGTCGCCACAAAAGATTATTATTTGGGGCCTAGCCCGAAGGAAAAGCTCCCAACGTAAACCTGGCCGGGGAGAAAAAGACCCGTACAACACTGAAAAATCTGACTGAACAAAAGCGGAGAAGCAGCCACAAAACCGCAGGCGCCAAATGCTGGGCGAAAATAAAAATCAACAAGCGCAAACCCCCCCCCCCCCCCCACCAAAAAAAAAAATAAATAAAAAAATACAGCATTTGAGAAAACACGTAACCAGCAGCCTTTTCAGTTTAAAATATTAGAACGACCTCTACATAAAATAAAGCGTCAATGGCCTATAGCCTGTAGAATGTGGACGCTCACGCAAATACAGGACGATCGGGTATGTTCACCGCGTGAATGGAAGACAATGTCGCGACGTTTATTGATCCCGGCTTTGACAGTGTTAAACTTGTGAGTAAGGTACGATTCTTTATGTTCTCGATCTCGGTTGCTTCTGAAACCAGACTGAAAAAATGTACCTTCGAGCTTATCGAATGAATGTTTTGGATTGCTAACATGTTTTGAAAGGGGCAGTGTGGGGATTGATTTTTTATGCGCTCTGTGATTATTAAACGACAATCGGAAAGGCGTGTCTGTCTGGGCCACGCACTGCGCACCGCAAGTTCTGCACTGTAAAAGGTATACTAAATTATTGGTGTAGCAATTCAATTCAAGGAAAACACAATATAACTGATTGATTGAATTTGTCATACATTATTAAAATGTTTCCTTATTATGGCGGTGACATTCGGAGACTCTTTGCTGAAGGTCAGCACGAGGCTGGCCTGTCGGCTTGTTTCCGCCTGAGGACCGCTGTCACCTAACAGAGGTCGCGATCAAGGGCGTACGCCTTACTGATCGCGTCAGTTATGATTTTTCTGGGTACTTCTGTTCTTTTAAAACCTCGCGTAATTGATTAGTGTTGTGGTCAAAATCATCGTTATTAGAACATAGACGTTTAAACTTGTAAGCCTCGCTGTACAAAATACTGGTTCTGCAAGGTCAAGTATGACAACTGTCGAAGTGCAAATATTTCTGCCTGTCCATGGGCTTTCGATAGAGTTGAGTGACCAGAGTTGTGTCCCTAATTATTACTCTAACGTCTAAGAATTAATGTCACTTTTCCACTAACTGTGTCTGAAGCGAATGGAAGGGTGCGCGGAGTTAAAATTTGCGATAAACTTGAGAAGCTCATTTTTTGCGTGTGACCAGATAGAAAATATGTCATCAATATACTTTTTGTAGAACATCGATTGGAGCGGGCAGGATGCCAGAAAAGTTGATTCTAGGTCGCCCATAAATATATTTGCAAAGTTCGGGGCCATCTCCGTGCCCATTGCGGTACCTATAGTTTGAAGGAAAAATGTGCCGTCGAATTCAAAACTATTTAGCTCAAGGACCAGGCTCGAAAGGGCAGCCAGAACGTGGCCCTCCGGGAAGTCATCCTACCTCTGGGCTTCATATGCCCTCACAAGCGCCCCTATGCCGTCTTTGTGGGGAATATTGGTGTACAAAGCAGTTACATCTATTGTCAACAAAAAAGCGTCCTCCGGTATTTTAATTTTCGAAATTTTTTTGAGAATGTGAGTCGTGTCACGAATGTACGACGGGAAGGTAGGCGAGATGTGTCTGATGAGTTTATCAGCAAAACTAGAAATTGGCTCGGTGAGCGTTCCTGAGCCCGATATAATGCCGTGGCCGGGATTCCCTTCTTTGTGGATTTCAGATAACATATAGAAGCTCCCATGTACGGCGTGTTTAGCAGTTAGCCCCCGTAAAGTTTTGTCGTTAATTTCACCCTGTTTCTCTTGCTGGATAAGTCGCTCGTGTATAAATTCGGCATGCTGACTAGTTGGATCGTTGTTTACATGACGCTAGAATTTTGTACCGTTTAGCTGTATATAGCCTTCTTTTATGTAATCCGAGATGTTGAGTATAACTATGACACATCCCCTTGTCAGCTGGTTTCACTATAATATATTTTCTGATACCTAGATCCTTGAGCGCCTTGCGTTCGGGAAACGAGGGGTTCTAGTTATACGGTTGCTGATTTCTATAGGCTGACCAAATGTCATTTTGGACCGCCTAGATATAAAGGTCTAGATGCTTATCTCTGTTGAGACCGGGAGTCCAGCCGGACGATGTCGGAGGCAGAGGAGATGCGCCTTGGTGGGGCTTTTCAAAGAAGAATTCCTGAAGCCGAAATGCTTCGTGCGAAATTATCGAGATCCTGGAGGAGCGTGAAATCGTCGTACTGGCCTGTGGTCGGGCAGGAGGTAAGACCCCTTGAGAGGAGCGACTCTTCGTCGTGGGTACTTCTACACTGAATAAATTAACTATTTTGTTACGATCAAGAGAGTTATTCTGCATGTCCCGTCCACTCATCGTCGTCGGGGGATATTTAACATTATCTCAATCCAGTTTACTCTTCTTTACCTCCCTGATGATTCCACGTTTCTTTTCTTCAAACGATTTCAGCGCTGCGGTTTTATGCAGTGACAGTTCGTTAGCGCGAAGCAAATTACTTTCAACCCTTTGAACATTCGTCGAAGTTGTCTGAAAGTAATTTTTAACTATTTTTACTAAATCGAGAGAAGCATTCGTGAGCACCGTATTCCATTTTCAGAGCGCAGCTCTTAGGCGCCCACTTCCGGCGTAAGCGGCGTCAGAATCGACGTCGTCGTAACCGCGCGTTGCATTATGGGACGATTCCCATAATGACGTCACGAGTGGCGTCACTCGTGACATCATCGCGCTTTGCATTGTGGGAGATTTTTCCCGCTAAACTTAGCGCAAACATTTCTCTTTTAAATGTAGCGGAAAACTTTTCCCGTTAAATTGGTTGAGAAAAAGTCCCTGCTAAACTTTGCAGAAAAATTTCCCACTAAATTTAGAGGGAAAAAGTCTCCTCTAAATTTAGCTCAAACATTTCCCCGCTAATTTTAGCGAAAAAGCTTCCCCGCTAAATTTACCCGGTAAATATAGCGGCAAAATTACCCGCTAAATTTAGCGGAAAAACGTCCCCGCTATATTGAGCAGAAATATTTCCCCGCTAAATTTAGCCGGAAAATTTCTCCGCTAAATTTAGCGCCAAACCTTCGGCGCTAAATTAAGCGAAAAAGTTCCTTGCTAAGTTTAGCCCAAAAGGTTCCTGGCTATATTTAGCAAAAAAATATTCCCCACTATATTTAGCATAAAATATTCCCTGCTAAATGTAGCGGGAAACATTCCCCGCTAGATTTAGCAGAACATTTCCCCGCTAAATTTGGCAAAAAACATTCTCCGCAAATTTTAGCAAAAAACATTCCCGCTAAATTTAGCGGAAAAGTTTTCCCGCTAGCGGAAAAATATTCCCCGCTACTTTTAGCGGGGAGTTTTTTCAGCTAAATTTAGCGGGAGGTGAGCAGGAGAGGAGGAGGGGAGAGTGCGGATGAAGAGGAGGGGCCTACTCTCTTCTCCGTACCTTTCTCTCCTCCTCAACAAGAGCTGCGCTCTAATTCGGCGTTACAGGGGATCGTAAACGTCTTTCGTTTTTGGATTTTTTAGTCGCTTTTGGAGAGATTTGTCATACTAGATGGAAAAAAAATTTGCAAACCCCTGGCAGCAATGCGCGCATCGAGGCAAGTCTCAAGGTATGTGACATATGGCTCGTGGCGCATCCTTTTACCCGCTAACTTCCTAATTTCCAAAAATTTTGCTAAGCATTACTTCCTCCTCCAGATGACCAGAAATAATTAATTCGATTATTACGAGACTTGCGCAGATATGTCATATTTTCAGTGAATAATAGTGATATCTGAATTACAAAGGTTCACTTCAAACACTGTTTCGAAGCGCACTCCTGTAGCCGTTTTATGACCGTGAAAATTGTATTTTATATTACTTAAGAATAATAGCTACATCAAGAATTGTAGCCAAGTCAAGTTCTTCCAATCTTTTTCATGTCAAAAAGATGTCAAAAATAAACTTTCTTCGCAGGAAGCGAGAGTGTAGCGTTAGCCGATTAGAACGCCGAAGAACAAATCACGGAGCACGAAAGGGAATATAATAAACTACGCACTGCATTTCTTAAGCTTTCAGTGATAATATCTGCGTACGGACGAGGCCGATAAAGCTATGGAGCAGGTTTGTTATACTTCGCTTCACATCGACTCCAGACGCAGCCCAACGCTACAAGCTAATGGGACCAGTCAGTCTCAAAATCGCAAAAAACTGGGCCTTTCCTGCGTATGATCGGTTCAGCGATTAAAAAACACATAAATAAACATAAATAACACCTCGTTGTGTCGCTTTCAACGCTGTATAACTGGTCCCACCAGCTCGTAGCCTCGGCTGCGTGCGGAGGTAATGTAAAAGGAATAATTGATTGAAACGTCTTTATTATAAAAATACTTTTCACGTTGACTCTAGGTTACTTGTAAAAGATCGGGGAAGGAGATTAGAGAATCAGAAGGGGTGTCAGATGTTCGCTCTTAGGATGTAATCTAGCCCCGCAGGGGGCGCCTACACCTTAGGTGTTAGGTGCTTGGTGAGTCGCGTCACCACGAACCCCGAGCTATGTGGGTTCGCCCACCCGCGTCTGGCTGTGCGTGGCTTAACCCGTGTCCGGGGAAAAGGGAATACTGGGGAACGTTTGGGCACTTCGGGGTCCCCCGTGCGGGGCAATACACTGCTTCGGCCCCTGCTTCTCGTAGACGGGTGTCCTGGCTTGGCCCGACCAGGATGATTCAGTCAGTCGCCTTTCTACCCCCTTTTTCCTTCTATCACTTTTCCTTCCACCTCTTCCTCTTTTCTTCTACACTCTCTTCTTTTCATTTTCACCTTTTTAGGCGGCAAGGGCTAACCTTGGGTGGAAACAGGTCCTGTCCCTGCATCCACACTTGGGTATAGTGCCCTGGCAACACTGGTAGAGTAATTGTGTCGGCCAAGCCTTTCTTGCTATGGCACATTGCCTACCCCCTCGTTGAGCTCCGTAGTGGGCGGTGCACCAGGGCACTGAAATTTCTTCCCATTTTTATGGGTTCCAGAACTAAACCACTTGATCGGGCCCTGAAAAGAACCCGCGCCGAAGTCCTTCACAATCCAACTCAGTCCCTTGATCTTTTTAAATTCCCAAAGTTTTTTGTTTTGCACTCTGAAGGTGAACAGCCACTGGCTAAACTTTCTCCACTTTTAGTATCCAAAGTGTTTGAAGGTTTATCGGTGCGATAAACCATCAGGTGACCTTCTTGTTGAGGAAAATACAAAGAAACAAAGTGAACCACGTTTAGCCCTGAACTCCGTCTCAGACTACAAGGTCAGGGCGACCCCTCATCGAAAGTTGAACACCGTCCAAGGGGTCATCTCTGAAGACGACTTGCTCGACTTGACAGATACAGAGCTAGTTGAGGGTCTCTCTGGGCAGGGAGTGGTTGCAGCACGACAGATCACCATCCGTCGCGACGGCATAGAACGAAAAACGAGGCATGTCATTCTGACTTTCGACTCTACGACTCTACCCACTAATGTAAAGGCAGGCTACCTTCAGTGCCGTGTCCGGCCTTATGTGCCGAATCCTCAGCGCTGCTTTAAGTGCCAAAGGTTTGGCCATGGGTCGTGGAACTGTCGGGGTAGAGAGACCTGCGCCAAATGCTCTAGTAAGGATCATGTTGCTGATGTGTGTGAAAACGAAGCTCAGTGCACTAACTGTAATGGAAAACATCCAGCATACTCTCGGTCTTGCCCGTTATGGAAGCAAAAAAAAAGAAGAAATTCTCACCTTGAAAGTTAATGAAAACATATCTTATGTTGATGCAAAAAAGCGTTTCGTCTTTGTCTTCAAAGGTTTCTATGCCCAGGCCGTACATAGGAGACCGGTTCGGCCAGTGGTTTCGACTGGGACACAGACGTCTACGGACGATCTGCGCCTCCCGTCGAGGTTTCCTGCATCCTCGGGAGCGGTGCCAGTGGCACCGCTTTTGAATCGCAAGGTGGATGCTGCCTCCTCAGCATCCACCACGGAGCAGGGGCTGACCCCCCCCCCCCCCCCTCCCCTGCTCCACCTGGCACCTCGAACCCTGAGGGCCGAGGCTTACCACCTCGCACCTCTGCACCCCAGAGGAAGCCCGGGTAGTCGCCGAAGCAATCGACCTCACAGGGTCAGCTGCCGGCGGCAACAGAAGAGCCCATGAACGAAAGTGGGCTCAGGTCCGATGAGGATGCTTCCCTCTCAGGATCGGAGCCCTCTCTTTCTATCGCCAGTGATCCCCCTCGGAAACAGAAAGATCCTTCCAAAAAGCAGAGCACGTCATGTGTAAAAATAGATTTTAAACCTTAACGCACCCCCCTCTTAGGTCATTTTTGTGTATATATATATATATATATATATATATATATATATATATATATTTCTTCTCTAAATGGCAACGAACTATAGTATCATGCAGTGGAATTGTCGCGGCCTTTTCCCTAATATTGATGACATACTTTTTTTTTTCTTGATGAGCTTCGACCTGTCGCTATGTGCCTACAGCCAAGGAGACTGATCTCAAGGACACATAAACAAATGTTCTACGCCGTCATCAGGTTTTAGAAAGGACTGTGCATCCCCTAGCAACTCCTCTGGAGGAGTAGCTGTGGTGGTTCGGAGTGGTATTGTCTGTGCTTCACTTCCATTCACAACCTCTCTGGAAGCAGTGGCAGTTCGTATTCTTCTTGACCGCCTTATTACACTTGTTTCACATTACCTGCCACCAAATATTCTACAGCATTTAAATGACCTGCATGGACTTGTGGCGCAACTCCCGCAACCTTTTTTAATCTTGGGAGATTTTAACGCCCACACCCCATGTGGGGTAGTGCTCGCCAAGACTCCTGTGGTGGTGTCATTGAAAGATTTTATTTACATCCGGCCTTTGACTTTTAAATGGACAAGACCCTACATTTTTAGTGCACCTCAAAATACTTTCATTTCCATCCATTTGTCTCTTTCATCCTCAACTTTACTTCCCTGTTTTTATTGGAAGGTTTTAGATAACCATTTTGGGATTGACCATTTTTTTTGTTATTTTAGAAAGTACTGTAGCACCTCCTTCACTGTCAACACGTATCCCCAGGTGGAAATTAAACAAAGCTGACTGGGTTCTTTTCGCATTGGAAGCAGTGCTTGTCCCAACTGAAGTTTTAGCTATGACCCCAGAAAATGCCACCTCGTACAGTCCCCGACAATATGAAAGACCCACTGGGAGCGCGTGGCCGAGGCCGTGGCTGGCGAGGGCGCTGCGAGCTCTCCGGGCATTTCCATTCTGTTTCGAGGGAAGGACGCTCACTCGGGGCTTAGCGCAAACTGATAAGCGCATTGCGCTTTAGCTGAGCCCCGAGGGAGTGTCCTCCCCTCGATGCAGAATGTGATTGCCCAGAGCGCTCGCAGCGCCCTCGCCAGCTACCACCTTGGCCACGCGCTCCAGTGGGTCTTTCATATTGCCGGGGGACTGTACGTACAGACGGTATCATAAATGCTGCATCTTCCTTCATTCAAAAACATCTGAAAATCTCCTAAGCGCTGCAAGCCTTGGTGAACCAAAGACTGTACTGTTACACTTAGCTGTCAGAACGGGCCTGGGGCACTTTTTGTCCGCTACCCAATTGTCTGGAACAATATAGAGTTTAAAAATGTAAAGCAAAGGCTCGTTGGAGAACGAAACAAGCTAAGAAAAGCTCATGGACGGAATATGTTTCCAAGGTGAACAGTTTTGTCCCTTCTAATGAGGTGTGGGACCGAATGAGGAAAATTCGCGGTATCTCTCTTTTTGGACACTTCTTTTTTCATCGCCTTCGCCAAGCTTGAAGAGCCAGGCAAATGATCTTGCGGAACATTCCTGTGAAGTGTCTAGCTGATCTAATTATTCTGCAAAATTTAAGAAGTTCAGAGCTGTAGCAGAAAAGCGGCCAATTGCTATGTTTGGGTCAGACACTCTTGTATACAACCAGCCTTTCACAATGTGCGAACTCGAGGTGGCTCTGAGTCAAAAAAGCAGTCGGCACCTGGTCCGACACAATCCACTATGAAATGTTGCGGCACTTGTCTCTTGAATCTCTAGGCCATTGTTGACGTTTTTTATGATTTGTGGAAGGCTTCTGCTGAAAGCGGGCACTATAATTGCCGCCCTGAATCC